>JAJPUD010009510.1:55210-73841 GCA_023553655.1 Myrmecobius fasciatus
TTGGGGGGAAGGAGGGGAAAAGCTTGGGGAAAAAAAGTTTTTGCAAAAGTCAATGTTAAAAAATCACTCATATGTTTTGTAAATAAAAAGCTTTATATATTAAAAATAAATAAATAAATAAAAATAAAGAAAGTGCATGGCACAGGGTAAGGCCTTAATAGATGCTTATTGATTGATTTATTAATAGATGTTTGTTGATTGACTATTAAATTCAGACCATCCTGTTTGGTGAAAGTAAAGGGTCAGAGTACTTGTAAAAAAAAAAAAAGCTGTCTATGGTGAGAGCTCTCTTCTGCTTCTTACTCATGGTTTTCAGCTGAGGTATTAGTCAGCAGCAGGGAGTACTACTGCAGTTTCAATTTTCCCTGGGGCAGTTTGCCGAGTTGACCTACTGTCTGAGGCTGGTCGGGCTAGATCTACACTGGGACCATATTTTCAGCTGCTCTCAATCCACCCTTTACCAAAGGCAGATCTGCCAAAGCACCTGCCCACAAGCAGAGCAAAGTGGCCCAGGTGTCTCCCAGGGGCTTTCTGGGTACCTAAAATCCGCCTCTGTCACAGCTCGGCTTTCGCCCCGGATGCGCTGGCCAGAGGCCAATTTCTCCTGAGACTAACCTCCGGAGTTTTTTCAAAGTAGATTGTTGATAGAACTGCATTGTAGTCCAAGTGTTTGGTGGAGCCCTCACTTCAGAACCAGTTTGGAGGCTCAATTTGTCTGGGTCTGAGGGAAGATCTCAGGAGCTCACAGAGAATGCTGTCTGCAGTTCGCCATCTTGGCTCCGCACCCTATATTATGATTATTATTAGTTTAGAATAGTCAGAGAGATTTCAGATATCAGGAAGAAAGTTCACTATGAAAAGGTAGTTAGACTTTTGAAAGGACTACTAAGAGATATTATAACAATTTATAACAACACGTAATATTTATAGGGCATGTGTAACTATTATTATTATTAGAATTATAGGTAGAGACAGCTGGGTAACATAGGAGAAAGAGTGCTAGAGCTTGAATCAGAAAGATCTCAACTGACAGAGTCTGATGGAATGAAACCATCAGCTCAAGATGAATCAGAAAAATTTCAAAAAAGGTCAGTCTCACTAGGGCAAAAGGGGTGTTCAGCTTAGCTCACACAGAATCTGGGACAGCCAGGGAGAGGGTCTTAATCACAGCAGATTAGTAACTGAGACCCTCAGTTCTGGCTCAGTAGTGGAACAAGCAAGCAAATTGTCCTCAGTCCCAGTTCAGAAAGCAAATTCTGGGAAATCAGGGTGTCTTTTGGAAAGAGCAGATAAAGCTACCCCCTGCAAAAACAAAGGGCTTCTGTGCTCAGAGGCAAAGATAGAAGCTGTATAGAAAGCTTGGGATATTACTCCCATTACCCCAGGAGCAGAGCTTGACCATAAAAATAAAATAAATAAATAAATAAATAAATACAATTAAAAAAGAGGAAATACCAAAAAAATAAAAGGGGGGGGGGAATGAGCAAGAAATAGAAAAGAACCTTGACCATATATGCTGATAAGAAAGATCAAAACATCAGTTCAGAAGAGGACAAAATGTCCACAGAGGAAATCTCAAAAACTGATATGAATTAATCCAAGAGGCTTCTTGGAAGTGCTCACAAAAAACTTTAAAAGGCAAATAAGAGAGGTAAAAGAAAAAAAATAAGAAAAGAAATGATAGGTATGCAAAAAAGTCAACATCTTGGAAAGGAAGGCAATTTCTTAAGAAACACAATTGGCTAAATGACAAAATAAATTGTTCTACAATAAAGGATTGGAAGGCCTAGAAAACCATATTCTGGAAGACAAAGGACCTGAGATTACAACCAAGAATTAGCTACCCAGTAAGACTAAGCATCATCTTTCAGGAGAGGTGATGGATCTTCATTGAAGTAAAAATTTTTAATCATTTCTCTTAAAAAAAAAACAAAAAAAATAAACAAAATTTAATCTTCAAATACAGGATTCAATAGAAGCATAAAAAGGTAAATGGGGAAAAAGCACATATTACTTAAAGATTAAACTGTTTATTTCCCTAGATGGGAAAATGATATCACTTGAGAACTGTATCTGTTACTGGAGCAGACAGACTAGGCACCATATGTATGTAAATGGATTCAGATATGATATTATCAAAGAAAATGTCATCGAGGGGTAGAAAAAAGACTATACTGAGAGAAGATGAAAAGAGAGGTATAATGGGACAAATAAGATCACATGAAGAGGCACAAAAAGCTTATAATCAAGGAAAAGAAGGGAGGGGAATGAGCATGTCTGAAGGTTGATCTCATCATTTTTGACTTAAAGAAGGAATAACTTAATCATTCAGTTGAGTTTAGAAATTTATTTAATCCCTTTAAAAATAGGAGAAAGAAGAAAGAAAAGAGGAGGGCTGGATAGAATGGAGGACATAAATATAAAGAATAAAAAAGAAAAGGGGAGAGGTATGATAGAAGATAAGGTAGTGGGTAGGGTGGGTTAAAAAACATTACTAAGGACAGGATGGAGAGATTGTATACAAGGAAAAAGATATACAGGGGAAAAGATAGAATACACAGAAATACAGAGCTGATAATTTATAACTGTGAATATGAATGGAATGAACTCTCCCATAACATGGAAATGAATAGCAGAGTGGATTAAAAAACAGAATCCTACAATATATTGTTTAACAGAAACACAGAGACACATACAGAGTAAAGATAAAAGGATGGAACAGAATTTAATGTTTCAATTGAAGTAAAAAAAAAGAGCAGTAGCAATTTTAATTTCAGATAAAGCAAAAGTAAAAATAAATCTAATTAAAAGAGATAAGGAAGGAAAGTATATCTTGATAAACAATGAAGTGGTAACAATATTAAATGTATATGCACCAAATGGTAGAGAATGCAAATTCCTAGAGAAGTTATTAAGCCAGTTACAGGAAACTATATTAATGGAAGAATTCAACCTTCCCCTTTCAGAATCAGAAAAATCCAATGACAAAATAAGCAATAAGCAAATTAGAGAGGTTAATAGGGTCCTAGAAAACCTAGATATGATAGACCTCTAGGGAAAGTTGAAAAGGCACAGAAAGGAATATCCCTGTTTTCTCAGTAGTACATAGCGTCTACACAAAAATTGACCATGGCATAAAAACCTTACAATAAAATGCAGAAAGGCAGAAATAGTTAATGCTTCCTTTTCAGGTCACAATGCAATAAAACTAATTTTCAATAAAGGACCAGAAAAAGGTAAGACTAAAAGCCAATTGGAAATTAAATAGTCTAATTCTAAACAATGAGTGGGTCAAATAACAAATCACAGAAACAATAAATAATTTCATCTAAGAGAATGACAATAATGAGAAAACATATCAAAACCTATGGGATGCAGCCAAAGCAATTCTTGGAGGAAATTTTATATATTTAAATAGCTACATAAATAAAATAGGAAAAAAAGGAGATCAATGAATTGAGTATGCAACTAAAAAATTTAGAAAAAGAACAAATTAAAACCCCCTAATTAAATACCAAATTAGAATTTTTGAAACTTAAAGGAGAGATTAATAAAATAGAAAGTAAGAAAACTATTGAACTAATAAACAGAACTAAGAGTTGGTTTTATGAAAAAAAAAAAAAAACAACAAAATAGGTAAAACTTTAGTTAATCTGATCAGGAAAAGGAAAGAAAAAACCCAAATCACCAAGCATCAAAAATGAAAGGGATGAAATCACCATCAATGAAAAAGAAATTAAAGCAATAATTAGGAGCTATTTTGCACAACTCTATGGCAGCAAGTCTTACAATCTAACTGAAATCAATGAATATTTACAAAAATATAGATTCCCCAGGTTAATAGAAGAGAAAATAAAATACTTAAATAATCCCATTTTAGAAAAAGAAATTGAACAAGTCATTAAAGAATTCTGTTAGAAAAAATCTTTAGGGGCAGATAAGTGAATTCTAGCACACATTTAAAGACCAATTAATTCCAATACTATATAAACTATTTGGAAAAATAGATAAAGAAGGACTCCTGATAAATTCTTTCTATGACACAAATATGGTACTGATACCTAAACCAGGAAAAGCCAAAACAGAGAAAGAAAATTATGGACCAATCTCCTAATGAATATTAATGTAAAAATTTTAAATAAAACATCAGCAAAGAGATTACAGTAATTTATCAGTAGGACAATATACTATGACCAAGTGGGATTTTTACCAGGAATATAGGCTGGCTTAATATCACGAAAACTATTACCACAATTGCATATCATATCAATATTATATCAATGACAAAACCAACAGAAATCCCATGATAATCTCAATAGATGCAAAAAAAAGCTTTTGACAAAATACACTACCCATTCCTATTAAAAACACTAGAGAGCATAGGCATAAAAGGAGTTTTCTTAAAATAATAAGCAGTATTTCTCTAAAATCTACAATAAGCATTATTTGTAATGGAAAGAAGCTGGATGCATTCCCAATAAGAATAGGGATGAAGCAAGGATGCCCATTGTCACCATTATTATTCAACATTTTACTAGAAATGTTGACTTTAGCAATAAGAAAAAGAAATTAATGAAATTAGAATAGGTGATGAGGAAACTAAACTATCATTCTTTGCAGATGATATGATACCTAGAGAATCCTAGAAAATTATCCCAAAACCTACTGGAAACAGCATTTCTATATATTACGGAAAACTCCAGCAGTAAGAGATAGAAAGAGAAATTCTATTTAAAATAACTATAGATAAAATAAAATATTGGGGGTCTACCTGCCAAGACAAACCCAAGAACTATATGAACACAGTTACAAAACACTTCTCATACAAATAAACTCAGATCTAAACAATTGGAAAAATATCAATTGCTCAAAGGTAGGATGAGCTGATATAATAAAAATAACAATTCTACCTATATTGGTCTGCTTGTTCAGTGCCATGTTGTTCAAGCTGCCAAAACATTATATTATAGCACTAGAAAAAATAAGAAAATTCCTCTGGAAGAACAAAAGGCAAGAATATCAAGAGGATTAATGAAAAAATTACAAAGATGGTGGTTTAGCAGTACTAGATCTAAAACTATATTATAAAGTAGCAGCCATCAAAACAGTTTTATATTGGCTAAGAAATGAGTTCTATATTATTGGAATAGATTAGATATATATGACAGAATAATCAAGGTCCATTGCAATGTAGTATTTGATAAACCTTTAAAGTCCAGCTTCTGGGATAAGAACTGACTATTTGACAAAAATTGCTGGGAAAGCTGAAAAATAATATGTCAGAAACATGGCATAGACCTACATCTCATACCTCATAGCAAACTAAGGTCAAAATGGGTACATGATTTGGATATAAAGGATGATACCATAAGCAAATTAAGAGATCAAGGAATAATTTACCTATCAGATCTTTGGAGAAGAGAGGAATTTGTCACCAAAAAAGAACTGGAGAACATTATGAAAGTCAAAATGGACAATTTCAATTACATTAAATTAAAAAGGTTTGGTACAAACAAAACCAATAGAAACAACGTTAAAAGGGGAAAAAATCCTTACAGCCAGTGTTTCTGATAAAAGTCTCATTTCTAAAATACATAAAGAATTCTGTCAAATTTATAAGAATACAAGTCATTTCCCATTGATAAATGGTCAAAAGATATGAACAGACAATTTTCAGATGATGAAATAAAAGCCATCTATGTATATGAAAAAAATCTCTAAATTACTCTTGATTAGATAAATGCAAATTAAAACAACTACGAGGTACCACTTTACACTTCCCAGATTGGCTAAGATGAGAGGAAAAGATAATGATAAATATTGGAGGGGACTGGGAAAACTGGGACAATAATGCAGTGTTGGTGGAGTTGTGAAATGATCCAGGCATTCGCGAGAGCAATATGAAACTATGCCCAAGGGGTTATAAAACTGTGCATATCCTTTAACTTAGAAGTGCCTTTATTGGGTCTATATCCCAAGGAAATCATAAAAAAGAGAAAAGGACCCACATGTGCTAAAATGTTTGTAGCAACTCTTTGTATAGTAGCAAAGAATTGGAAAATGAGTAGATGCCCATCACTTAGGGAATGGCTGAAAAAGTTGTGGTACATGAAGGTAATGGAATAGTATTGTTCTACTAAAAATGATGAACAAACTGATTTTAGAAAGGCCTGGAAAGATTTATATGAACTGATGATGAGTGAAACAAGCAGAACTAGGAATACATTGTAAACCATAACAGCAAGAATATGTGATGCTCAACTATGAAAACCTTTGTTCTCCGTGGTTCAGTGAATCAAGGCAGTCTCAATAGATTTTGGACCGAAAATGCCATCTGTATCCAGAAAAAGAACTATGGAAATTGAATGTAAGTCAATGCATGCTATGTTCACTTCTTTTTTCTTTTTTTTTCTTTTCCCAATATGATTCATAAAGTAATGTATATTAAAAATAAACAAATAAAATAAAAAGAAAGATTTTAATTCAAATTTAACATTACATACTTATTCTAAGTGAGAAACTCATTTATTATCTATATGCCTTGCTCTCCTTATCTGTAAAGTGAAGATAACATTAACACTTGCCTCCCAAGGTTGTTACAAGGATAATATGAAATGATTTCTATAAAGTACTTTTTAAAACCATAAAGTGCTACATAAATATTGCTATTATTTGACTGAAATGTTTCTTATTATGGTTAATTTTATAATTACCACCACCGTCTTTAACCTCTATGCTCTTGGAGAAGGTCATAAAACTCCAATGTGAGCAAACACATAAAAATTCACTTCTTGTTACTAACAATTACACTTTTCTGACTGTAGAAATAATTAAATAATCTCCTCTATTTTAAAAATGATGCCATAATGTAGAATGTGTTCTATCAAGGGAATCAATCAACAGGTATTCATGGTGTCCACTATGAACCAGGTATTGGTAAGTACTAGAAAGATAAATATAAATAAAAATATTGCTCCATATGATCTAGAGGGCTAGTCTCAAAGAAAGAAATAACTGAGTTCTAATACCTTCCCTTTCACTGGAACGTGAATGAGCCACTAGACCCCTAACTATTTCATATAACTCTGAGAAGTTCAGTTCTAGAATTGATTTACTTTGTTAGAAGGTATTTCCTTACTGGCCATTTCTTACAGCAATGAAATCATGTCCAGACAAAAAAGTCAAACAGAAATTAAACTATCTGATAAGGCTCACCTGTAATATTGCCTAGAGACAGGAGGATGAATTACATGACCTTTGTAATTCCTTTGTAGACTGATTCCAGGATTAAAAAAAAATAAAAGGCAGTGCAAGGAAAACCATGATTTTAAAACATTATAGGTCTGGATATAAATCAGCATGTGATCCAACTGAGCTCAGAGCTTCATTGAAAGATTCCTATTAATAGATGTTTGTTGAACACCAACAATGCATGAGGCATTGTGCAGAATATTGAATTAGATAAGGTCTCTGCTAAAACATGGACTCTGCCCAGGAAGCTCAGACTCCAAATTTTGTTAAATGGGGAAAAAAACCATAGGTACAGATCATGAATGCAGGCAAGGCCCTGACCTTCGGAAAGGAATTTATTTTTTCATGTTTCATGTTAATGTTTCATAAGATGATTAAATTTGGAAGATAAAGAGAACATATTGTTACCCTAAACAGATGCTTGAGATGTTGCCCTTAAGCCTTCTTAGATGAAAAAATCCCACCCAGTTATGGTATCTGGTCACTTTGACCCTGGATATTTTCCTACAAAGATAACCAGTTTAAAATGTTATATATGAACTCCCTAATGAGTAACAGAGACAGAAATGATAAGACAGACAGAGTCAGAGACAGAGACACAAAGACACAGAGACACACACACATATATGTGTGTATGTGTGTATATATATATATATATATTCAGAGAGAGACAGAGAGAGAGAGAGAGACAGAGAGAGATGAAATTGTTTCTGCTTTTAAGGCAGGAATGGCCTTTTCAGTAGACACCAAAATATATAGTGCAAATTTAGCAGCAAAGGGAAGGCTACCTTCTACCCCAAGTGACAAATATTTCAGCTACACCTCTGCCAAGCAAATTCTTTACTCTATTAAATTATACTTAAAATTATACTGAAAATTCTACCATTTGATATATATTTTTAATGTACTATATCAGCTAAAATGCAAATATCTTTTTAAAAACGTAATAACATAAGCTGTTATCAGTCACTTAAACCTTAGTACAATTGAATACATCAAATCATAGGATCACAGATTTAAAGCTAGAAGAAACTTCAAAGGTTCTCTAGAACAATGTCTCTTTACAGCTATGAAAATTGTGGACTAGAAATTAAATGTGATGGCCCACAAACACCCATGTGCAAGTGACTGGCACACCTAGGAGGTGAATAATGATGTTCTAACTCGAAATCCAACATTCTTTTTACTGTACTGAACTGTTTCATTTCCTGGGGCAGGACAGAAGTAAAAATCTTAAGGATCCATGATTCTTGATGAGAGTAGGATTCTTCATTAGGAGCAGAGTATAAGATGGTAAGGTTAGAAATTATGAATAGCCAAAATTTATACAGTCCCTTGAAGCAAAATGTTTGTATATGTATGTAACTCATATGATTCTCACAACAGCCTTATTGAAATAAATGCTATTATCACCCCCATTTTACAGATGAGGTAACTAAGGCACAGGAAGGTGAAGCAATTTTGCACAAGGATTTGAATTCTATTTTTAATAGCTTTTTATTTTTCTAAAATATGGAAATATAGTTTCCAACATTCACTTTTGCAAAACCTTGTGTTCCAAATTTTTCTCTATCCCTCTCCCAGACCATAAGCAATCTATTATAAGTTAAACATGTGTAATTCTTTTAATTATATTTCCATATTCATCATGCTGCACAAGAAGAATCCAATCAAAAGAAGAAAAAAATGAAAAAGAAAAAAAACAAACAATAATAACAACAAAAATTAGGTGAAAATACTATGATTTGGTCCTCATTAAGTCTCCATAGTTCTCTCTTTGGATGTGGATGATTCTTTTTATAAGTCTATTGGAATTGCCTTAAATAACCTCATTGTTGAAAAGAGCCACGTTCATCACAGTTGATCATCACAGAATTTTGTTGCTGTATACAATGTTCTCTTTGTTCTGCTCACTTCACTTAGCATCAGCTCATGTAAGTCTTTCCAAGCTTTTCTGAAATCAGACTGCTCAGCATTTCTTATAAAACAATAATATTCTATTACATTCATACACCATAACTTATTTACCCATTCCTCAAATGATGGGTATCCACTCAATTTCCATTTCCTTGCCATTACAAAAAGGACTGCCACAAACAGTTTTGCATACATGGATCCTTTAAGGGTTTGAATCCTAGACTTAACCTAGCTAAAAGGACCTTACAATGTGTGAATATGTTTAGAAGAATTGCACATGTTTTTTTGTTTTTGTTTTTGTTTTGTTTTTTTTTGCTGAGGCAATTGGGGTTAAGTGACTTGCCCAGGGTCACACAGCTGTTACGTGTCTGAGACCAGATTTGAACTCAGGTCCTCCTGATTTCAGGGCTGGTGCTCTATCCACTGCTCCACCTAGCTGCCCCCAGAATTGCACATGTTTAACCTATATTTTACTACTTGCTATATAGGGAAGGAGAGAGGTGGGGAGGGAGGGGAAAAATAAGGAACTTAAGGTTTTGCAAGGTTGAATGTTGAAAACTCTCTTTGCATGTATTTTGAAAAATAAAAAGATATTATGCAAAAAGAAAAACAAATAAACAAAAATGCTTTAAAATAAATAAAAGGATTTTACAGCCTAAAAAAGGCAAACATACAAACAGGAGCATATTTTTCAAATGAAAATTTCTCATATTCTTCAATTTCCCACCCCCACCCCCACCTCACACACATTCCTCTAAGCTTGGGGTGTGTGGTAAATTTACCACTTGAAGAAGGGTAGAATATTTAAATGACATACTAAGTGCAAAATCTTCACATTTGTCTCATTTAAAAGTGAGGCAAACATCATCTGGGAAATGGCTAAACAAGTTATGGGGTATGATTGTAATAGAATATCACTGTGCTTTAAGAAATGATATGTAATGAATAGAGAGTCATGGAAAGATCTACAGGAATGAAGCAGAGTCACGTAAGCAGAGTCAAGCAAATGATATACACAATGACTACAGCACTGTTAAGTGGAAAGAATAGCCATACTTTCAAAAGTGAATATAGCAAAATGATTTTTTAAAAGAGCATGACTTCAGTGAAAAAATATGAGAAAACAGTCCCAACCCAACCTTTCATGGGGATAGGAGATTCGCATGCAGTGCATATATTTTCAGGCTTTGTCAATGTATCAAATAATTGTGCTTATTTTTTCTCTTTATTTATTATATAGGAACATCTAGATGGTGCAGTAGATAGAGCACAAGGTCTGGAGTCAGAAAGAGCTATCTTGGTGAGTTCAAATCTAGACATAGAAAATGGCTTAGCTATATGACCCTAGGCACTTAACACTGCCTCAGTTTTTTCATCTGTAAAAATGAGGTAGAGAAGGAAATGACAAACCATTCCAGTATTTTTGCCAAATAAAACCACAGCTGGGGTCATGAAGAGCTGGACATGGCTGAAACAACTGAACAACAAATTTGTTATTTGGGATGGCTCCCTGAGAGGAGCATGAAGCGGATTCTGGGAATAACTATGATGATATAAGAAAGAAGATATTCATAAAATCTTTTTAAAAAATGATGCAAAAGGAGGGATTTGGTTTATCTCTGAAGAAACCTAAAGAGCCTTGCTCCCATTTTGTTAAGGAATTAGTAAGGGGGAATCTCCTAGTCTGAAGTTACATAGATTAATCCCAGGAAAGGGAAAGAAATTTCCATTTCTATTCTATAGCACTTTGTGGGGTTATTTTATGAGTGGATTACTATAGCATCTTCTTAAATGGGCTTCCCATCTTTAGCTCTTTCCCTAATTGTTTCATTTGATACAAGAATGAAGAATTAGCATCCTTTAAATATCACTTTACATATGAAGCTTTTTGCTCAAAATCTTCATTCCTTACCATATTAAATCTAAATTCTTCTATCCAACTTTTATTTCCCTTCTCCATCTGATCCTTTGCTAGTTGGCATGTTCCTTGCACCCTGGGCCATCTTGGCCATCAATGGCTTCTAAACTCATGTAAGTGATTGTGCTTTGTTTTAGTGGCACATTTCAGGAAGGACATTGACAAATTAGAGCACATCAAGAACACAATGACCAGGATGATGAGAGTCTTGAGTATCACATGTGTCATAAGTGCACCATTTAAAGGAAGTTGGAGATGTTTAGACTGGGAAAGAGAAGGTTTAGGGGGATGTGTTGTTTATCTTAAATTAAGAATTTCATGTGAAAAAGGAATTGTATTTGTTCTCTTTGTCCTAGAGAGAAAAAACATGGAACAATAGATGGAAGTTAGATGGAGACAGCTAGGTTTTATTATAGATAAAGCACTGGATTTGGGAATTAGGAAGACCTGAATTCAAATTTTCTTTCAAATACCTACCAGCTCTGTGGCTCAAAGCAAATCATCCTAATGGTGCTCAGTTTAAGTTTTCTTTTAAGTTGGCACAAGTGTAAAGAGTGTGTCTTTGAGGATTTGGCATTTTCACAACAACTAATGGTTCTGAGAAATTCTCTATTTGGCTTTAGTGCCAGCATGGCCTGAATGTAAGTGACTTCAGATTATGGCATGACACTCAGAATCAGAAGAGATATTGAGAGATAAAGGAAATGAAAAGAAATGACAGAAAAGGCCCCAACATAGCCTCACCAATATTGCCAATTTGCCGGCATCAGACTTGTGACAATCATGTCATAATGCCCTATGGAAATGTCTCATGGAGCATTTGAGCAGTGCTGGGCTTACAGAGATAGGCAAGACCATGAGCCAAATGAATGCAACTCAAAAATTTCAGGATCCAAGATCCAGTAGACTATGGAATCAGACAATCTGCTGCCCAATTCATCCATGCAGCTGCAAGCAAGAGACATATCAGAAGTGTTCCCCATTCCCAATGTAGATAATCTGTTGTGAGATAATTGCCTATTCATTTATCTTGTTTTATTGAGAGATGGTAAGTTCAATACAAAACACTGGACCTCTGAGTTGTCTTTCCTTCACAGCATGAGAGATAGAGAGCCAAAAATAAACAACCTGGATAATGGCTGGGAAGTTACTAAGGTGATCCTATGGCTCATTTGTCTATTATAGTTCTTGATTTTACCATTGCTCTTACTGATGTAATTAAACTGTTTAACTGTACTTGAGGCTGAGGTTTGTGTGTGTGTGTGTGTGTGTGAATAATATGCATGATGTAAGAAGAAAAGGAAATTGATCAGTGAGATTGTGGCATGTAGAGTTAAGCAGAATATTGCCTAAAAGTAATAGGACCTACATACACTCTTCTACCCAACTGAATTTATGTTAGAGAGAAAAGAGTTGCCTGCTGCATTAAAGAAAGCTTCCTAGCCATGAGAAGCCTGCTTCAGAAGACAATGAATTCCTCTCAGTGAAGAAGAATCTTCAAGAATCATCTGGATGATGACTTGTCAGAGATGTTCTTGAGGGTTTTCAAGTTCAGACAGACAATGGACTATGTAACTTTTGAAGTGCCTTCCATTTTTGAAATTCTACCTTCATTCCATGCACATTTGTGCTTTTGCTTCACTTGTTTGCTTTTTTTCTGGCTCTAGAAGACTTTTTTCCCCCATTCCCTAGTCCTAAATTCTACTCTTTCCTCAAGGTCCAACACAAATCATGGCTGTCCATGAGACCTTCCCACATTCTCCTAAGCTTTCACTGATTTCTTGCTGTCTCAAGTCTTTATAGCACTTAGAGTCTTCAGCACTCCCTTCTATTGTTTCCTATTCTTTACTTTTGTTTTCTAAGTGCTAGCACCATCTGGCCCAGTAGAAAATGCCCCTTGGGAAACACAGCTAAGGGCAAGAAGGATTTCATTGCCCCCAAGATAAGATCTTCAGGTTCCAGGGCCAGAAACATTTCTTCTTCCAGGCACAATAATAAATAAACAAACAAAAAGGCAGGGTGGGATGGGGTGGGAGAGAGGCAAATGGATTATTCCTCTCCCAGAATATGAGTCAAAATTATTTTATGTACATATGTCAGATGTCCCTGCCCTTGTTTACATTAGGTCATAATGATTTCCTAGCCAAGAAAGGTCCTGCCGACCACTTTTTCCCTGTATTACTGTTTCATTGGTTGATTTTGTCAGTATTGGTTAAGGCTCCTGAACCATATGGTCAGTGCTCTTAGTATGTGTTCAGAGTGCAATGGTACATGAAGACTTCTAGATTTCAGAGTGACCCTGCAGATTTTTCTGAGCATTTAAGTAAATGCAATCAAAGTTTGCTCAACTATCATCATTTTCCATAATTCTGATTCTTGTCCCCCCAACTGCTGGAGAAATGCATATCTTGGGGAGCAGTGTTTTCCTATGCTTATTGCCTTTTCAATATTAGATGAATGGAACTCTAACCCCAGCCAAAGGAGCTTAACATCGATAGGAGTTCTCATGTCAATTTCAGTTTAACCAGGTGTTGCTTTTACTCTGTCAGTTGCCTCAGTGAGACTTCCTTGCTTAGCAACAACCTCAGCTTTTCATGATAACAGCTTCTCTCTAAGCCTTGGCAGTAACTGAGGAGCTGCCAGCAGGGTGAAAGCCTCTTGGATTTAAATGAAATCGAAGGTAAGAACTCCCAGAGGTTCTGCCCTCCTGGAGGGTCTTAAAGCCTCCGGCATTACAGATCTGTTTAATGGCTAGACAACTAATCCCGCTTAATATATAGGACTGGTGCCCACACAGGATTGATATATTTTAATTCACCTGCTCTTTTTCAGCCATTTACAGGTAAATGATAGAACATTGATATAGGGGGTGCAATGAATACAGTTTTAAACTTGGTGTCAGAAAACTGAGTTCAAATCCTGCCTGAAAGACCTTGACCCTGGACAAGTCAAATTTTTGAGGTCATATTCCTCATCTATAAAATGGGGCAATAATAGCAACTACCTGGCAGGATCAGTTTGTACTGATCAAATAAGATAAAGAGAAATATTAAAAAAAACCTGAAAATGCTATATCAATATAAGCTATGATCTTGATTGATGATGATGATAATAATGATGATGACATCCTCATACATGAATGTTTGGCATTTTCAGTGGCAACACCTACTTTTGAATTGGTTACCCATAGGGAAGGACTGAGAGAGTTGGAGGAATATAACACGATGGAGGGTTCTTGGGAATTATTCCCCCCCCCAGAATACCAGATTTGGATGGGAATTCTTAAGATCATAGCATTCTTGAAAGGTACCTGAGGGTAAATGCATATGAAAGCCCTATGTCCCAAGTCTGCTGAAGGATAGATAGGAATTGATCAGAAGGGCTAACCTGTTTCCTATATCCTATACCCGCCATGAAACCTGACATAGCAAGAGAGCATTGCAGGAGTTATTATTCTTGTAGGAGTAATATTTCAACATAGCACCCCTTATGTTTTACCAAAATTATTTACTTGGTCTTCCTCATTTACAAGGCTTTGTGATGGTGTGGTAGAGAAAATGGTTCCAGACTTCTGCCAGCTATGATATGGGAACTAAGGTCATTGTCTTCTTTTTATTATTTTTTTTTTTGCTAAGGCAATTGAGATCAAGTGACTTGCACAGGGTCACACAGCTAGGGAATGTTAAGTGTCTGAGACCACATTTGAACTCAGGTCCTCCTGATTTCAGGGCTGGTGCTCTATCTACTGTGCCACCTAGCTGCCCCGGCCATTGTCTTTTAGCTAAAAGTTGTAACACTATAGGTTCTCAGGTGGACTGGTCCAATATGAAGCACATTCATTCACAGATTGGGAGACATATGAACACAAAAGAATATGAGTGATGTATAGATGGATATTTATATGGATTATAGAGACAGATAAATAGACATAGCAAAGAATACACAAATAAATACTAAATATCTTGTTGTTTGGTTACTTTAAGTTGTTTCTGACTTAAGATCCTATTTTGGGGTTTTCTTTTTTTTCTTTTTCTTTTTTTAAAATTTTATTTTATTTGCAAAACATATGTATGGGTAATTTTTCAACATTGACCCTTACAAAGCTTTCCGTTACAAATTTTCCCCCCTAGTCCCCACCCCTCCCCTAGATGGCAGGAAGTCTACTACATGTTAATTAAGTTAAAATACTTGACAAATCGAATATGTGTATACATATTTTTATATTTATCTTGCTGTGCAAGAAAAGTTGGATCTACAAGAAAAAAAATCTGAGGAGGGAAATATAATGCAAGCAAACATCAATAAAGAGCATGAAAATGTTATGTTATGGAACACATTTCATATCCCTCTCTCTGGGTGTATATGGCTTTCTTCACTGAACAATTGGAAATGGTTTGAAACATTTTATTGTTGAAGAGAGCCATGTCCATCAGAATTGATCATCATATAGTCTTGTTATTGCCATGTATAATGATTTTCTGATTCTGCTCATTTCACTCAGCAACAGTTCATGCAAGTATCTCCAGGCCTCTCTGCAATCATCCTGCTGGTCATTTCTTATAGAACAATAATATTCCATAACATTCATATACCAAAATTTATTCAGCCATTCTCCAATTGATGGGCATCCATTCAGTTTTCAGTTTCTAGCCATTACAAAAAGGGCTGCCGCAAACATTCTTGCACATGTAGGACCCTTTCCTTCCTTTAAGATCTCTTTGGGAAATAGGCCCAATAGAAACACTGCTGGGTCAAAGGGTATGCACAGTTTGATAACTTTTTGAGCACAGTTCCAAATTGCTCTCCAGAATGGTTGGATCAGTTCACAGTTCCATCAACAATGTATCAGTGTCCCAGTTTTCCCATATCCTCTCCAACATTCATCATTATCTTTTCCTGTCATTTTAGCCAATTTGGCAGGTGAGTAGTGGTACCTCAGAGTTGTCTTAATTTGTATTTCTCTGATCAGTAGTGATTTGGAACACCTTTTCATATGACTAGAAATAGTTTTAATTTCATCATCTGAAAATTGCCTGTTCATATCCTTTGACCATTTATCGACTGGAGAGTGGCTTGGATTCTTATAAATATAAGACCATTCTCTATATATTTTAGAAATGAGGCCTTTACAGAGCCCTTAAATGTAAAGATGATTTCCCAATTTATTGCTTCCCTTCTAATTTTGTCTGCATTAGTTTTGTTTGTACAAAAAACTTTTAACTTAATATAGTCAAAATTATCTATCTGGTGTTCAATTAAGTGTTCCAGTTCTTCTTTGGACATAAATTTATTCCTTCTCCACAAGTCTGAGAGGTAAACTATCCTATGTTCCTGTAATTTGCTTATAATATCACTCTTTATATCTAAATCATGGACCCATTTAGATCTTATTGTGTTAGGTGTGGGTCAAGCCCTAATTTCTTCCATACTAGTTTCCAATTTTCCCAGCAGTTTTTGTTGAATACTGAGTACTTATCCCAAGAGCTGGGGTCTTTGGGTTTATCAAACACTAGATTGCTATAGTTATTGCCTAGTTTGTCCTGTGATCCTATCCTATTCCACTGATCGACTGCTCTATTTCTTAGCCAGTATCAAAGGTTTTGATGACCGCTGCTTTTTAATATAGTTTTAGATCTGGTACAGCAAAGCCACCTTCATCAGCTTTTTTTTTTCATTCCCTTGAAATTCTTGACCTTTTGTTCTTCCAAATGAATTTTGCTACTGTTTTTTTTCTAGATCTTTAAAATAATTTCTTGGGAGTTTGATTGGTACGGCACTAAATAAGTAAATTAGTTTCGTTAGTAGTGTCATTTTTATTATATTCACTCAGTCTACCCATGAGCACTTGATGTTTTTCCAGTTGATTAGGTCTGACTTTATTTGTGTGGAAAGTGTTTTGTAGTTTAGTTCATATAGTTCCTGACTTTTCCTTGGCAGATAGATTCCCAAATATTTTATACTATCAACAATTATTTTAAATGGAGTTCTTTCTTTCTTTATTTTTCTTTCTTTCTTTCTTTCTTTCTTTCTTTCTTTCTTTCTTTCTTTCTTTCTTTCTTTCTTTCTTTCTTTCTTTCTTTCTTTCTTTCTTTCTTTCTTTCATTTATCTATCCATCTCTTTACCTCTATGCTGCTGAACCTTTTTCGTAATATATAAAATATAAAACATGCTGCTGATTTATGTGGATTTATTTTGTATCCTGCAACTTTGCTAAAGTTGTGAATTGTTTCTAGTAGTTTTTTAGTTGAGTCTCTAGGGTTCTCTAAGTATACTATTTTGGGGTTTTCTTGACAAAAATGGTAGAGTAATTTGACATTTTCCTTTCAGTTCATTTTTACTAATGAGGAACTGAGGCAAACAGGATTAAGTAACTTGCCAGGAGTCACACAATTAGTAAGTGTCTGAAGTCCAGTACTCTATCCTCTACACACTTAAGCTACCCTCATCAAATATCTTGTTAAAAGCAAAAACAAAAACTGTTTCTTCACAAGGGAATGATAAACATTAATTGCAGTTTGAACCATCAAACAGGGCCAAAGTGTTGTTAAGTTTTCCTTAAGTGTTTCTGTTGCAAAGAAGTTTTATTGGGAGGATTGCTTACTAGAAAATTATCTACATATTTTTCTATCTATCTTCATACCCAGACAAACATATACATATATATAAACATGTAAGAATATTATATATAAGATAGAATATGACAATAATGATATATGTTATACATATAAAATATAATACATTATTATTATATTATTATTATTATACTATTATAGTATAACATAGTAATAATATAATATGATATCATACTACCTTTGTTGCTGATGCTTTTAATATATAGGTATCAGCAACAGAGGCAGTTTGATACAGTAGCAAATGTGGTGAATTTGAAGTTAGAAGACCTAACTTCAAATCTTTCTTCTGACTCTTATTACCAATATTCCCACAAGTAAATTGCTTAACTTCTCTTGATCTCAATTTACTCATCTGTAAAAGGGGAATATTGGACTAAAATAATGTCTAAGTTCCAGTTCTTGACCCTATGAATAATAAAACATTTGTTATAAAATAAAAAGGATTATTCTTTAGCCTCGTTTGGGTTAGAGCTTCTAGTCAAAGTGAGATTTGAGATAAACTTGGATATTGTACCATGGGTCACAGGGGAAGAAAAATGATGGCAATAATCCTAATATTAGAAATAACTAGCTCAGGGCATTTTAGTATGTTACTAAACTGTATGGTTTCACATATAGTAGTTGTACATTCAGAGGTAGGCTTTAAATCCCACTTATAAGGTCTTAGAAAAGTCTCTTTACTTCTCTGAACCTTATTTTCCACATCTGAAAATTGAAGTGTTAAACTAAATGACCTCCAAGATCACTTGCAGCTCTAAATCTATAATCTATGATGCCCTGATCATAAACACATGCCAGCACACCAGGGAAAATATTATCACAATAATCGAGTATGATAATTAACTTGGCCAGTATACTCAGACTCTTTTTTTTTTTTTTTGGAAATTAGGTAATGCTTTATTGATGTTAATT
>JAJPUD010009511.1:0-32321 GCA_023553655.1 Myrmecobius fasciatus
TTTGGCTATCTATTTCTTCTTGCATCTCTCTTAATTACTCTCCTAGGAATTTGGATGCTATTGCACTTGGTACGTATATATTTAATATTGATATTGCTATATTATCTATGGTACCATTTAATAAAATATAGTTTCCTTCCTTATCTCTTTTGATTAGATCTATCTTGGCTTTTACTTGATCTGAGATAAGGATTGCTACCCCTGCTATTTTTTGTTCACCTGAAGCATAATAAGTTCTGCTCCAGCCTTTTACCTTTATCCTATATGTGTCACTATGTTTTAGATGTGTTTCTTGTAGACAACATATTGTGGGATTCTGGTTTTTAATCCAGTCTGATATTTGCTTCCGCTTTATGGGAGAGTTCATCCAATTCACATTCACAGTTAGAATAACTAATTCTTTATTTCCTGCCATCTTATTTACCCAAATTATGTTTTTCCATTTCCTTTCCCCTTTCTCCCTTCCCCCCTCCTAAAGTACTTTGCTTTTGATTACCCCTTCCCCCAAACAATCCACCACCCTTTAGATCCCCTCCCCCCTTTTTTACTCCTTTCCCCTGATTCTTCTGTTTTCCCTTCTAATAGTTTATCCCTTTCTTTTCCTCCTTTCCCTCCCATTTCCCTCTAGCAACAGACAAGTTTCTATGTGAAATCAAGTGTGTGATATACACTTTTAGAACCCAACCTGATGAGAGTAAGATTTACACAATGCTCATCTCCCTCCACTCTTTCTCTCAATTATAGTAGGTTTTCTTTGCCTCTTCAAGAGATTTTACCTTGTTTTTAACCTCCTTTTTTTTAGATCTTATTTTACCACTTTTCCCCTCTTTTCCCCAGTTTGACAAACTTTCTCCCTCTAGTTTTCTTTTTCATATTATCAAAGTAATATCTTGTTAATTATACCCCCAATCTTTAAGTATCCCCATAGTAGAAATAAAGTTCTCAAGAGTCCTTTCCTTTTTACTTTTTTATGCTTCTCTTGAGTTCTGTGTTTGGAGGTCGAATTTTTTGTTCAGATCTGGTCTTTTCATTAGAAATAGGTGAAATTCACCCATGTCATTGAATGACCATCTTCTTTCCTGGGGGATAATGCTCATTGTAGCTGGATAGGTTATTCTTGGCTGTAATCCAAGTTCCTTTGCCTTTCAGAATATCTGGTTCCAGGCCCTTAGATCCTTCAATGTAGAGGCTGACAGATCCCGTGTGATTCTAATTATTGATCCTCGGTATTTGAATTGTTTCTTTCTAGCTGCTAGCAGAATCTGTTCCTTGGTGCTATAGTCCTGAAATTTAGCCACGATATTCCTTGGGGTTTTAATTTTGGGGTGTCTTTCAGGAGGTGATAGGTGAATTCTTTCAATGGTGATTTTCCCTTCTGATTCTACAATCTCAGGGCAGTTTTCTTTCAGGATTTCCTGGAAGATAGTATTTAGATTCTCTTTTTCATCATGGCTTTCAGGAAGTCCAATAATCCTTAGAGTGTCTCTCCTAGATCTCTTTTCCAAGTCAGTTGTTTTTCCTAGGAGATATTTCATATTTTCTTCTAATTTTTCATTTTTTTGTTTTTGTTTGACTGATTCTTGAAGTCTTATTGAGTCATTCACTTGAATTTGTTCAATTCTTATTTTTAAAGTGTTGTTTTCTTCAGTTACCTTTTTATGTTCCTTTTGTAACTGGCCAATTGATTTTTTTTTGTTCATTGCACTCTTTTTCCACTTCACTAATTTTATTTTTCAGTGCATTATTGTCTTTTTCCACTTCACTAATTTTATTTTTCAGTGCATTATTGTCTTTTTCCACTTCACTAATTTTATTTTTCAATAAATTGGTGTCTTTTTCATGTCTCTTTTGCAGGGCATCATATCCTTCTTGCAAGATATTGTATCCTTCTTGCACTGATTTTAATTTATTTTCCCATTTATCCTCCAGCTCTCTTATGAGGTTCTTTATGCAATCTTCCAGAAAAACCTTTTGAAAAGGGGACCAGTGATGGTCCTTAATAACTTCCTCTGGGGTTTTGTCTAAAGGAACCTCAGGATCTGGGGTCATCCCTTCTTTCTCTCGATAAAAGCTGTCAATCGTGAGAGCTCTCTTTTGCCTCTTCATTTTTTTTAGACAGTGTGGATGTCTCTTTAAGGCTCAGAAAAAAACGGTGGCTGAAGTTCTTTGCCCTGGGGCAATTCGGCGAATTAATTTAAGGAGCTGGGCTGGTGGAGACTAGGACTAAGTCCGAATTACTCCTTAAACAAGGCAAGTCTGCCAGAACACCTGCCTTCAATCAGGGCAGAGTGTCCCAAGTGCCTCAGATAAACTCCAGGTGTTTGGAGTTTGGAGTTTCTGCCAAGATGAGCTGAGTCCCACCCTCACTTCCAGCCTACCCGGAGTCCACTGTTTATCCCTCTGTCCGAGTTAAAAAAACCTGATATAAAGTTCTTCAGAAAGCAGTGTCCAAATATTTCTGGATTCGTTGACTTGAAGATCAGTTCAGAGGCTTATTTTATTGTTGATTTGAGAGAAGATCGGAGGAGGACACAGAGAGTCACGTTTTCACTCTGCCATCTTGGCTCCGGCCCCCGAATGTATTTTTCTTAAAATAATAAGTAGCATCTATTTAAAACCATCATCAAACTTTATCATCAATAAGGATAAATTAGAAGCATTTCCAATATGATAAGGGGTGAAACAAGGCTGCCCACTATCACCATTACTATTCAGTATTGTATTAGAAATCCTAGCCTTAGTAATAAGAAGAGAAAAAAATTGTAGGAATTAGATTAGGTAATGAGGAAACAAAATTATCACTCATTATAGATGATATAATGGTATATTTAGAAAATCCTGGAGAAATCAACTAGAAAACTTCTAGAAACAATTAACAACTTAAAGTTGCATGGTATTAAATAAAATAAACCCCCATAAATCATCAGTATTTCTATATGTTACCAACAAAATCCAGCAGCAAGAGATACAAAAAGAAATTCTATTTAATATAACTGTAGATAATAGAAAATGTTTGGGAGTCTACCAAACCAGCCAGGAACTATATGAACACAATAACAACACACTTCTCACTCAAATAAAGTTAGATCTAAGCAAATGGAAGAATAACAATGCTCACAGGAAGGCCAAGCTAATATAATAAATATGACAATTCTACCTCAATTATTCTACTTATTTAGTGCCAACCAATCAAACTGCCAAAAAATTATTTGATAGAGCTAGAAGAAATAACAAACCATCTGGAAGAACAAAAGTTCAAGAATTCAAGAGAAGTGATGAAAAAAATGAAAATGATGATGGTCTAGCTGTATCAGACCTAAAACTATATTAAAAATCAATAGTCATCAAAACCATTTGCTACTGGCTAAGAAATTGAATAGTGGATCATTGAAATAGGTTAGTGTTTGAGAAACCCAATGATTCCAGATTCTGGACAAGATTCACTTTTTTTTTTTCTTTTTTTGTTTTACTTTTTTTTTTGCTGAATGGGGTTAAGTGAAAAGAACTCACTATTTCCCAGAAATTGTTGGGAAAATTGAAAAATACTATGACAGAAACTAGGCATTGATAAACACTTAAATTCTACATCAAAATAGTCAAAATAAGTTCATGATTTAGACATAGTGATACTTATAAGTAAATTAAGAGAACAAGGGATAATGTACCTCTCAGATCTGTGGTGAAGGAAAAAAATTATGGCCAAAGAACTACAGAACATTATGAAGTACAAAATGATATATTTTATTATATTAAATTAAAAAGATTTTGTAAAAACAAAACCTATGCAGCCAAGATTAGAAGAGAAGCAGAAAATGGGGAGAAAATGTTTATATCTAAGGTTTCTGATAAAGGCCTTATTTCTAAAATATATAGAGAAAATACAAGCCATTCCCCAATCATCAAGAAATATGAACAGATAATTTTCAGACAAAGAAATTAAAGACATTTCTAGTCATATGAAAAAATGTTCTAAATCACTATTGATTAGATAAATGCAAATTAAGACAATTATGGGATACCACCTCATACTTCTCAAATTACTTAAGATGACAGAAAAAATAATAATAAATGTTGGATATGATGTGGGATATCTGGGACACTACTATATTGTTGGAGTTGTGAATTGATTCCACCATTCTAGAGAACAATTTGAAACTATGATGCAGCAATGTCTCTACTGGTCCTGCATCCCAAAGAGATCATAAAAAGGGAAAAGGACCGACATATGAAAAAATGTTTATAGCAGTCCTTTTTGTAGTGGCAAGGAATTGAAAACTGGGTGGATGTTCATCAGTTGGGGGATAGTTGAATAAGTTCTGCTATAAGAATGTAATAGTATATTATTGGTGTGTAAAGAATAATCAGCAGGATGATTTCAGAAAGACCTGAAGAGATTTACATGAACTGAAGCTAAGTGAAATGAGTGGAACCAAGATAATATTGTACACTGCAATAACATATTGTGATGATCAACTCTGATGCACTTGGCTCTTTTTAACAATGAGATGATTCAGGCCAATTTCAATAGACTTGTGATGGAGAGAACTATCTGCATCCAGATGGGGACTGAATGTAAATCACAATATAGTATTTCCACCTTTTTGTTGTCTTTACTTTTTTTCTTTCTCATTTTTCCCCTTTTGATCTGATTTTTCTTGTGCAGCATGATAAATGTGAAAATATACTAGAATAGTTGCACATATTAAACCTATGTTGGATTACTTACTGTCTAGGAGAGGAGGGGAAGTGGCAAGGGAGGGAAAAAAATTTGAAACACAAAGTTTTGCAAGGGTGAATGTTCAAAACTATAGACTAATTTCCCTAATGAATATTGATGCAAAAATCTTAAATAAAACATTAGAAAAGAAATTACAGCAACTTATCACCAGGATAATACATTATGATCAAATAGGATTGATACCAGAAATTCAGGGTTGGTTCAATATTTGGAAAACTATTAGAATAATCCACTGTCAATAACCAAACTAGCAGAAATCATATAATTATCTGAATAAATGCAGAAAAAACTTTTAACAAAATCCAACACTAATCAGTTAATTTTACTAATAAAGCTATCCAAACCAGTGAATTTTAACAATGAAAAATAATTTTCCCCAAAATGAAGCTTGGGTCAGCAAAGCTTTTATATTTGCTGTTACTGCAAGATGCAAAAGCCTGTTAAGACAGCTAAGAGGCACTTTTGGCTGCATCATGGTGATCTGGAAGGCAAGCAAAAGTGTTATGGGAAATGTTTAACAAATAATTGTCTAAAAAATTGAGCATGACATTTTAAAGTTTAATCTGAATTATTAATATTTTCTTCCAAATCTACTTAATGGTAATGGAAATTCCAATCTTGTTGTGCCATTAGTTTTCTTTTTATAAAATGTTTTTTTCTTAATTTTAAACTTAAGTACAAAACAAAACAATTTCCATGTATAGTACCGAGCATGAGAGGATTAAATATAAAGCAAAAAATTTCCATTTCAAAATATTAACTTTTTAAAAAAAACATGTAATAATACATTTTGTTTTCGAAGCTACACATCTTTTCTGTGCTTCCAAGTCTTTTTTTGTTCTTTAATATATGTTTTTTTATTTTACCTTTTTTTATCTTTTCTCCGTAATCCATCCTAGAGAAGGTTACTATTAAATATGAATATGCATATATGCACATATATATGTGTGTACACACACACATACATATAATACATATACATATGTAAGACCAAAATATACATATTGCTATTTTCTGTGTTTTCTCTGGAGATAGATATATCTTCTTTCATAGGTCCAAGTCTTTCTATGTTGTTCTAAAGTCAAACTGTTCCATATTTCTTATATCACAGTAATATTCCATAATTTATAATCACAACTTGTTTAGCCATTCCCTAATTGAAGTGCATCTATCATTTTAGCTAATCTAATAGGTTAAGATAATATCTCAAGCTGTTTTCATTTGGATTTCTCTAATCAATAATGATTTATAGCATTTTAAATAACTATATATAGTTTTTATTTCTTTATCCAAAAAACCCATTTGTTCATATCCTTTGACCATTTATCAATTGGGGTATGACTAATATTTTTATAAATTTGACAAAGTTCTTTATATATTTGAGAAATGAAATTTTTATCTGAGAGATTGTCTATGAAAATTCCCTCATTCCAATTTTCTGCTTTCCTTCTAACCCTGGCTGCATGTTGAAATCTTCTTGAACAAAAAACTGATATGTTGACACTTGTGCTTTAAAAAAAATTATCCTCATATTTCTGTAGAGGACAGATTATAAAAGAATAGACTAGAAGTAGTGAGTTCAATTCCTCTTACAACAGGTAATGGGGTAATAAAGGTGTGAATTAGGTTGCTTGCTGGTCATAAGAATTAAAAGAAGGGGATGAATACAAGATAAGACATAGGAACAAAATTGACAGGATTTGAGCTATAGGAATAGGGATGATGGAGAAGGGAAGAATTAGTGATAATGAAAATTATAAACTGGATATTACAAGAGTGCTAAAAGGCTGAACAGATATTGGGAAGAGAGATGAATTTGGGGGAGGAAAGGTAATAATTACTTCTGTTTAGGACATGCTGAATTTGATATGGGTGTAGGAAATCTCATCAGAGATATCAGCTTATTGCTTGATCTCAGGAGAGAGATACCTTATTTATGATGAAGAGAACCTGTATACAGGTTGAAAGAAAAGAGAAAAAAGAACAGAACAAAATCATAGAAGACAATCATGGATAGAAGGAAAAACATGGATTTTAATCCAACAAAGGAGGCCAAGAGGTACTACTGTCAGACAAAAGCACAGAAAGAAGACAATATTTGAGATAAGGGAATGATTAATCATTTAATAAGCACTTACTAAGTATCTATAATATGTTGTGTGAATATTAAGAGAAGACTGCTTAGACTTTTTTGGGGCTGCTTTCTACCTTTGGTGTTCCCCTGATTCACCAATTTTCACCTGTGGTCCTAAGAAACTGTAGCACATGCAGTAATCACATCCTAGTAAACCATTTTGGCAGGTAGGTTAAATCAAGTTGAGAGAAACCAAGAGGTCTCCCCAGCAGAATGACAAGAACAATTTGTTCCAAATGCAGGAAGCTGAAGCAGATGCTGTGCTGTGCTTAATCCTTGGTTAGACATAGACGATACCAGGGCTACCCACTGCATACTAAGCCATCTCCAGGCATCTTGATTTTTGTCTTGTCTCTGTACTTAGATGACTGCAAGAGAAAGTATGACTAATGACTTTGTGCACCTCTACCTCACTAAAATCCAATTTATGCACAAGTTAAAAGATATCACCCATATTATCTTATTTACTATCTTACTATTTTTACCAACCTCCAAGTCCTTTGGTGACAAGCAAGTGATGAAGCAGCAGGTACAGACACAATGATAACTATAATCACAACATTACTCACTTTTGACCCAGGCCACGGGGTCATCTTCTCACTGGGATGAAGCAGCAATGGATTTGATAGCCTCTCTAGGTGATAAAGCAGTCTTTTTACAATACTGAATTGTTTGCCTCTTGACATGAAAAAAGGGGCTAGAAAAGATGCCCTGCTTCACCTAATCCTGGCCTATTTTCTTGGCAGAAATCCCACCCTGTGTTTGTCAAAATAACACCACCAACAACAAATGCATAAAAAAGTTTGCAAAGATGTTTTCACTCATCATCAGTATATGGAATGTGTATACACTTCTGGGCAACTAGGTACACTTTGGACAACATGAAATCCAGTAGACCTGAAAGATGAATACTTCTTGTTGGAAGACAACTTAGCAGATATTGGCTCCAAATAGCCGCCCTGGTGAAACAACCCTGGTAAATGAAGCCCAACTTTCAGAAATGAGTGGAACACATTTTTGGGGGGGAAGGGGGAGTGGCCATAATGAAAGGGATTTGGTGTGAAGCAGATGTAGGTTTCACAATAAAAACTAATTTACTTACCAAGCTTCTATGCCTCCCCAAAGGAGTGAATGAAAGGCTTATGACAGTTTGATTGCCACTTAAAGTACCATCATCAGTGCATAAACTGCCACTGATGAACCCTCATGAAGTCAAAGAAAAATTTTATGAAAATCTGATGATTATCATTGTATTGAATGAGGACAAGCTTATAATTCTGGTTGACTTGAAAGCCAGAGTAGACACAAATTATCAAACATGGCAGAGAATCTTTAGGAGCAAAGAAGCTGGGAACGGTAACAGCAATGGCCACTTAATAAGAAAGACTAAATTCTAAGGATGCACCTTCACCACAAACATTGATATTTGATATATTATATCATTGTAAGGAGAAGAGACAGACAGGATGTGAGAGTGATGAAGGCAATGTATGGAGCCCCAATGGTGAATCAGAAATTCTCTCTAGGTTAAACACTCACATTCAGCAACAGTAAAATTCCAAGGATATACCTTCACCACAAACATTGGTATTTGATATACTATATCTGTAGGGAGAAGAGACAGACAGGATGTGAGAGTGATGAAGGCAATGTATGAAGCCTCAGTGGTTAATCAGGCTTATTCTCTCTAAGTTAAACATTCACATTCATCAAAAGCAAAATGATTACCAAAAGTCTTAATTGTCAATAGATCAAAGTGTTTCTAAAAGCATGAACAATTTGTTGCTAACTTAGAGGGAAAGCTAAACCAGCATCACACAGTTGGCAACAGTGAAATGTAAGCAGCTTTTAGATATATGTTGTACAGAACTGCATTTTCTTATCTGGGTCAGAACCCTTGCAAATATAGATTGGTTTGATGAAAATGATGAAGATTATGAAACATGGGAGATGCTAGCACAGCATGCCATGCCCACATCAAAGAAGATGCTGTGCTTTATGAGCAAAGCAGAATTGCAGCAATTCAAAAGAAACATGAAATGATAAAATTTAGAGACATCTCAGCTCCAAATGTTCATATGGACCATTTGTACCTCACTTGTAGTAGACTACTATTTGAGATCATATTGGTCTCATCAGTCACAGACACACCGTATCTTAACTCTAAAATAGTGATATCATTTTGGTTCTCTTCAAGATAAAATGTATATTTTCCCTTTCCTCAAAAAAATTATGTTCTTTTGGAGAGAAACAAAATGTACACATTTAAATATATACAGAATAAGTAAATATATATATATATGTGTGTATATATATATATATATATATATATATACCATGTAATTTTAGAAAGAAAACAGTACCAACTGGGGGGATTGGAAAGGGCTTCATATAGAAGATTCTCTTGACTTATCTTGAAGGAATAATAGATTCCAGGAGATTGAGGGGAGGATGAAGGGTATTTCATTCAGGGTATATCACAAATGCAAAAACATGTAGAGAAGAGATGCAGTGCTCTGAATAAAGGACAGAAAGGAGGCCAGTTTGAATGGTTCACAAAATGCAGGAAGGAGAGTAACATACTAAAAAAGCTAAAAAAGTAGGTTGGGGACAGGGCTTTAAAAGCTAAGGCAAGGGGGCAGCTAGATGGTGCAATGGATAGAGCACCAGCCCTGAAGTCAGGAAGTCCTGGTCTCAGACACTTAACATTTCCTAGCTATGTGACCCTGGGCAAGTCACTTAACCCCCATTGCCTCTGAAAAAAAAACTAAGGAGAGAAAAACACATTTTATCCTAGAGATAATAAGGAGCAATTGGAGTTTATTAAACAGAGGAATAACATGGTCATACCTGAACTCTAAGAAAATAACATGAGAGGTGGAGTGAGAAGAGACTTAAAGCAGAGAGAGAATTAGAAAGGACCATACAAAAACCCAAGTGAGAAGTGATCAGTGTCTGAATTATGATGGTAGTTCTGAAAGTAGTAAGAAGGGAAAAAGATGCCAAAAAATATTGTAAATGTAGAAGAAACAAAATGATGTGATAAATGATTGGTTAAATGGGTTGAATGAAAATGAGTTGAAAATAACATGAAGATTTTGGCACCCTTAATGATAATAGAAAAGTTTGGCAGAAGAGTAGATTTGAAAAGAATGAAATTTTTGACACATTGAGCTTAATATGTCTATAAACCCATTTTTAACTCCAACATTTGATTTGTGAAACAATACTGGAACTCAGAAGAGAGATCACAACTGTATTTATAGATCTAGGAGTCAATAATTTAGATATAATTAAACCCAGAGAAGTTGATGAAGTCACTGAATGAGAAGGGAATAAGCATTTATTATATGTCAGGCAGTGTGCTAAGAACTTAACAAATATATCATTTGATCCTCACAACAACTTTGGAAAGTAGGTGCTATTATTATCCTCAATTTGTCCTTGAGGAAACAGAAACACAGAAGTTAAATAAATTGCCTAGGGGGCTCATAGCTATATATGTCTGAGACTGAATTTGAATCAGGTCTTTCTGCCTTCAGGACCAATCCTCTATTCACTACTCTATCTACTATGCAACCTAGCTGCCCTAAAAGTGTACTGAGGTGTGTAAGAGAGAGAAGCGAGTCCAGGCTAGAGCTTTAGAATAGATTCACACTTAAGGAATCATAAGGATGATGATCCAACAAAAAAAAAAAGTTAAAAGGAGAGATCATATAGGTAGAAGGAGAACCAGGACAGAGTATAGAGGAAGAGAGCAAGGTCAACAGTGTCAATTGATACAAAAAGATTTAGGACAAGGATTTAAAAAAAACATCAGCATATTTGGCAAGTGGAAGATATTTGTCATTTTGGGGAGATAAGTTTCAATCTAGTAATGAAATCAGGAGTTATATTCCCACAATGAATTGAGAAATAAACAAGACAACAGAAAGTAGAGGCAATACATTGTATGGTTCATTTGTTTGTTTCCCTAGGAATTCGGCTGTTAATGAAAGAGATACATAGGAAAACAGCTTGAATCAACTGAAGAGATTTTGTTTTTAAATGCTTTAATGGTAACAAAGAAAAATCAAGAGATCTGTAAGAAACGACCACAGGAGGATTTCAGACAGGACTGGAGAGACTTGCATGAACTGATGCTGAGTGAAATCAGCAGAACCAGGAGAACATTATACACAGCAACAAGACTATATGATGATCAATTTTGATGGACATGGTTCTCTTCAACAATGATGTGATTCAAACCAGTTGTTCAGCTATGAAGATAGTTATATACATCTAGAGAGAGGCCTGTGGGAACTGAGTGTGAACCACAACACAGCATTTTAACGCTTTCTGTGAATATTTCCATGCATTTTGTTTTCCTTCTTAGGTTGTTTTTTTCTTCTTCTCTTTCTAGATCTGATGTTTCTTGTTCAGTAAGATAACTGTATAGATACATACATGTATTGTATTTGTCATATAATTTATCCTATTTAGCATGTATTAGATTACCTGTCATCTAGGGGTGGGGGTGGGGAGAAGGAGGGGAAAAGCTTGGGGAAAAAAAGTTTTTGCAAAGGTCAATGTTGAAAAATCACTCATATGTTTTGTAAATAAAAAGCTTTATATATTAATAAAAAAAAGAAAAATCAAGAGATAAGTAGAGATTAAATATTTTAAAAGGTAAGGGGAGAAGATGATTAAAAGGTAAGCTGCCAGAGAAATTGGAAGAAGATGGGATCCAAGGCAATAATAGAGGGATTGGCCTTAGGAAAAAAGAGCCATTTTTTCAGCTGAGATTGGGACAAAGCAGGAGGAAGTTAGGGGTGACTGTATGGGAATTCTAAGTGTGTAATTTATCAAACACAGAGAATGAACAATCCCTTCTCTCAAACTATTTGCATCCTGATATGATGAAAAAAATTCTCAATGATTAGTACAAGCCCAGACTTTCATGTTATTGGTAAAGTATATAATATCTTTTATTTATTTATTTTTATTTTTATATAATATCTTTTACTGAGAGTTGGTAGAGAGAGAGAAGAGAAGGTTTGGATGAGTCTCCATGACAATTTGATAGAATAAAAGGGTAGCTGACACCAATAAGGATCCATTTAATATTATATAATTTCAATTTGCAATGGACCCAGTTAGCGTAGTTAAGACATCCATGGGAAGACTAGCAGAATGTCAAATATTGCTGATTACTTTGAGATGTGGTTATGTTAATAAACTAATCCTAGCATGTCAATAATAACTTTAAAATGATACAGATATGTTCCTGAACCAAGTCCAAAATGGCATAGATGGGAGTCTGTCCCCAACCAAAATCCTATAAAAATGAAATCCTAAACTCTTGTCCCTGAGCACTCTTCCATCTAGCCCATGCTTCTGAGTGTTCCCAATTCTAATCCATGGCTATATGACTTTCCCTACTCAAAAAAAATCCTCTACACTAACTGCCTTTCTTCACCCTCCAATCCCATGCCATCTGTTTCTGTATTCCCTTCCCCAAATAACTTCTCTCTGTATTTTCTGTGTCTTTTGCCCCTTTACCTTCTGTGCCCTATCTTTATTTCTTGCTGCTATTATGGTCTTTCCCAACAAGTATTCAAAGAATCAAGTGTGTTTACCCCCATTTAATCAAAAGGGGCTGCCTCATAGTCTCATTATTCATTTAATATTTATTATATTGTTTATTTATTCATTTGTATTTTATATTATTTATTTTAAAAAATATTTTATATATTACCTATTCATTTAATAATTCTATAAATTATTAATTCACATGGTAAGAAGTTACAAATTATATCATTGGCCAGGGAGTCAAATACTGTTACTACAAGTTTTGCAACTTAGTGTAAGGGTTTGTTTATAACAATCCTTATTAAAATTGCAATGCTAAAATACTTTGGTTAACACAGTGTTTGGGAAGACTGGTCAAACTGTCTGGGGGAAATGGGAAGGAAGACTATGAAGATTTTTCTCTCAATATATCTAAGAATATCCATGCATTAACTCCATGCAATATCCTTATTAACTCCAAAAAATAGCAGACTCCTATCTTTCTGTCTAACTACAAAGAATAATGACAAAAAATCATATACATTTCAAATACACAAGACAATTACTTTTGAAGAGTAAAGTTGTTCATTTAATTTGCACTTCTTTTCTTTTGAATTCTTTCTAATAAAGATTTTAAAACTTTTTCAGTTCCCTTTTCCCCTTCTTCTTTGGTGGAATTTATGTGCATTTTCCCTAAAAGTGAATTTTGACTTTCATATAATTTTTTCCCATATGGTCAAGCCAAGTGAGTTTTGAAGTAGGGTCTTGGAGGAAGGTGCTTGATTTAGAAGGGCTGAATTGTGAATGAAAAGACGTCTCAGATTTATGGTAAAAATGGCGGGAAATACTGTAATCTGGATATTGGATAGTAAAAATTGATCCTGCTTCTAGTAGCAGAACTTGCAAAACAAATTTCACACTCATTTCTTCCTTAGAACCAGGCAGTAATGATGATATAGACAGCAATTGTGCTCTACAAGGATCTTTTATTTCCTTAAGATGAGGACAGCCATAAGGGATCCAGGAGGCACAAATTAAGCAGACTGAGTAAGTAGATGTTAGACATAAGCCATTCTCAAAATGTGAACAGTCCTTTATACGCTGCTGGAGAATTTGCTTGTAGATGTCATTTTTAATTTTCTCTTGGGGAATAGACTTGATGATATTATTAACAGTTCTGTGAGTGATATTCTCACTCTCAAAGGTATATGGTTTGATATATGTTAAACACCATGGAGGTTTTCTGTTTTTCCCATCTTCATTCAAGGGGTGGAGGTCAGATGGAATGCTAGCCCAATTATTCATGAATGTCTCATTCAGATGTTCTAAATCTGTTATATCCTCATTCTGAAGGCCAGTGTCAGATAGAAACAGAGTCTGATTATCAGGATCCACAAGCCCTGTGACATGGTATAAATCAGATGTATCCTTTCCTCTGCGAAGGGCATCAGATTTAAGGTCCACATGTTGGTCAGTGTCTGATGGAGCCGTGGCCCAATGATCAAGAACTATAATAGTGGTGTCATCATGTTCAGTAACTGATGAAATAGTATCAACCTGATGGTCAGTGTCTGGTGGAATCTGATACTGGCAATTAGGGTTTTGTGGAGTCATGACCTTACAATTTGACTCCAAGGAAGCATTGCCCCAGTGGTTTGGATCTGATGCTATCTCTATCTGAGCTTGGGCCCAGTGATTGAAACCCACTGATACCTCTTCCCCAGAATCAGGAACTGATACAGTTGTGAGGCCCTGGTTGGAGACAGCTGGAGATGTAGCCAGTTGTTTGGTATGTGGTAGAACCTCTTTATCCTGTTTAGAGTCTGGTAAAGATGTAGCCCAGTATTTCAGAGGAGAAATGCCCTCAGCAGAGACTGGGTTAATGCTCGGTGGAGCCTCAAGCTTGTGCTCAGGGACTAGTGGTGGTTTGGTCTGGCTGTCTATGTGTTGAATAATTGGATGGTCAGTCTGTGGTACTGGAGTCCAGCAATTAAGGTGTGGTAAAATCATAGGCCAGTGGTAAGGATCTAGTGGAGGTTTGGCCAGGTGTTCAGAATTACAAGATGGCTCTCTATTCTGTATGACCTGGGTCAAGTAATTGGGAACAATCATAGAATTTTCTGTTTTGTCACTGAGGTTTCGTAGAGGTATATCCTGGTGGTTATGTTGTGCTGATGGTGTAATGGTATCCCTAACTTCAAAATAAGGGCTTGGTGGATTCTCACCTGGGATATCAGGGGATTCAAAGGGTGCAAAGATGGTAGTGGTTTCTCTATGGTTAGGGCAAGGTGGTGGCACAGTTGTGTCCCTGACCTGTTGATTGGAATATGATGAAGCAGAAGTCTTGAAGATCCAAGAGTTGAGTTCAGGATGCCGTAAATGTGAGTTTTTGGTCTTTAAAAAGTGGTCAGGACATGACATTCGTGCAATTGCCCCCTTAATCCAGTGGTCTGAGTCTAATGGTGCAGTTCCAGACCAATCAGGACATGATAATGGGGAAAATATGGCTCTGTGCCAGTGGTTGAGGTACCGCTCCAGGGAAGTTGTCATTTTAGACCGAGTTCTGGTACCTTGCAGAGCTGGAGTCTGTTGACTGGGCTGTTGTAATGCTGCAGCTGTTGACTGGTAGTTGTGGTTTAATGATGGTACCACTGTAATGTTAGGCTTGTGATCTGGACATGATTGATCTTCTGCCTGATGGTCAGAGCCTTGGGAAATCACTGGAAAATGGTCAGAATCTGATGGAGATTTTGTAAAATGTTCAGGGATGGATGGAGCCTCCACATGGTGGTTAGAGCTCAGTGTAAGTGCTGCTTGGTATTCAGGTTGTGAGAAAGATAGAACAGGTACCCTGGTCCAGGAGTTAGGGCACGGTAAAGATAAAATTGTTGTTGCTATTGATGGGGTGGTGGTAGCCTGGTATTTGCATTGGTGTCTTGGAATAACACCTGCCTGTTGAAGAGCCTGGGGTAACTGAGCAGATTCAACCCCAAGTTTGAGGTTTGGGGAAGATGTAACTAAGGTCTTATGGTCAAGATGAGATGACAACTTGATCCTGCTCTGATAGTTGAGACGCGGCATTAGTGCAGACCTAGATTGGCAACCTTGAATGATATACTCTGGTGTGAAGAACATGGTATAACCAACTTCTTGGTTGGGTGATAGCCTTTTGGTAGAAGCTGAGGTTGATTTGCTGATAAAAAGATTGTGAGCAAGGGTAAGGAAATAACATATATATATATATATATATACATATATATGTGTGTGTGTGTGTGTGTATACATATATATATCATGCATGGGAAAGGCAAGTATGGGGAATGTCTGATACATGTCAAGCACTTTACAGGAATCATATGATAATATTACTTTATATTTATATGAGGCTTTTAAATTTTTGTGAATATTTCACTTACCACTGATCCTTATTATTCCCCAATAATGGATATAGGGCAGAGATATTATCCCCATTCACAGATCAGAAAATGAGAAATTACAATGGCTTAGAATGATTTTTCCAAGATTATATTATTTTGTAAGTGGTTGAGCCAGAATTGGAAGCCAGGTCCAGTTCCTAGTACTAGTTTCTCCTAGTGGAGAAAGCACCACTCTTCTATCAGAACACACTTCTTGAAAGAACCAAGGACATGCACAGGAATAATTTCAAATGAAAGTGAACAATTAAAAAAGGTGAATTAATGAAGTCATAAAGAATAAAGGCAAAAACTATGGAAAGATGTAGTGGTGGGACATTTTAGACAAATAAAAACCAAAGATCTCATCATCTGGCAGTTTCTTTTGTCTTCTTCCCATTGATCCAATGGAAGTTTTTCTTTGGGAAAAAAAAAAATGTTAAGAAGTAAAACATTTTAATAAGCCAATAAATACTACCATAGCAACTATATGATTGATTATTCATACAGTTGCTAGTCCACATGCCTAAACTATATCTTTTTTATTTTTTAAAACCCAGTGCCTATTATCTCCAGTAATGTGATGTGAAAAAAATCTTTTATCAAATATTAAGAATATTAATAATAAGCAGTTATTATTTATACTTTTCATATATTATAATAATAATTAACTTTTGTATAATACTTTGCTTGTGCAAAATCTTTTTTTGTCATATAATCTCATTTTATTTGATCCTCTTTATATCCCCAACAAGCTGGGCTAGTGAGATATTGATTTTACTAGACTATATTATTAGTTAAAATGATGAGATAAGATTTGAATCTCAGTGCTTCAGTAGAATTTGAAAGTTAAAAGGGGAACTCCATATCTATCCATTTCATCTCAATTACAGTGGGAATGCTGACTCTAACATAGTCAACAAGAGCCCACCACCTCTCTAGGCAGCCCATTTCACTTTTGAATAGCTCTTATTAGAAAGCGTCTTTCTGACCTCAAATCTAAAATTGTCTCTATAATTGTCACGTGTCCCTGATTAGGCCCTCTGAACCAAATAAAACAATATTAAATTTCTCCATATGAAGCAGTTCTTCTCAAGTTGGCCAGAAACTAGAATTATCTGTCTCAGATGTCACACAAGTATAGAACTGAGCTTTAATTAAATGTTTATTTACATAATCTTTGAAAGATCAAGTGTCTATATATTTTTGAAATGTGGATGAGAAGATTAACATGCTGTCAAACCTGGAGGAATTTGTAGTGCCACTGAATTCTTGCTAGACCATGATCTTCATGGTCACCTCTGGACAGAACCTCTGCAGTTTCTCCAATCCTTTGTACCTTCTGAAACAACTAATATGGAGTTATGGAAGGAGGATCAATCAACATAATGTTAATGTTAGTGACACTGCATAACATGCCCAATGGCAAGAGATTGTTTTTGGAAGATACTGTCAGGTATGTAGCATAGATGAGCTTAAGGCACAAAATCAACAAAAATGAGCCCTTTTAGTGGTACTATACATCGCCAAATTTCAGAGCAGCTTAACAAGAATAATCATTAAAAACAGAGGAAGCATATGTAGCATATGCCCTGATGGTTGCCTGCCAGGAGTGGGCTATCTCCAACCCCACTTACATGCTTCTTCACTGAAAAAAAGGACTCAATTTTTTTTCTTTTATACTCCGTTGCTCTGCTTCCTCAGGATTCTGAGGTCTTAATGATGAAAATCATTTCTTTTAGCTCTGGGTCACTAAGGGCAGTGCCCCTTCTTTACCTAACCACTCTAATGTCTTCTCCCTCCCAACCCCTGGGTATTGTATACTCAGCATAGCAGCAGGTTTTCTCACTGATCCATTTCTCCAGTTCAAAAGATCCAATGCCTTCTTCTCATCTCCACAGTTCAGCTGTGCTGCTTCCCTAATAGATTAATATTTTCATGTTAGGAAAACTTTAATTAAAGGGCCTGCTATATCCCTTCCTAACCCTTATTAAAAGTAATTTTAAAGAAAGGATCTAATAAATATATTTGTGCTGAGGTTAGTTTATTTTTCTAGGAATTTTTTTTCTTTCTAGGAAAATTTTAACAGAAATATAGAGATGATTTCTATTAAAATAATAAAACTATAAAGATGGAATTTCATGTAGTAATTTTAGGAGATAATTTCATAGATAGCCTCTTTTAGCTACATGGATCACAAGCTTTCCATGGTAAACGTAACATTGTTTTTTGAATCTTAAGAGACACTTTAAATGTGTATATAAATCATATAAACAGATTTCATTATCATAGGCTCATATTGAAGAGAACTTAAGAGGCCAAGCCCTCTTTTAGAAGAGAAAACTGAAATCCAGGATGATTTCTCACTAACATACAAGGTAAATTATAAAGGGAAGATTTGAACTCAGGTTCTTTGATTCTTAAGCCACTGACTCTTTCCATCATGCTGCTGCCATCCTGGATGATGGGATTAAGATTAAAGAGTCAGGAATCCTACTAAGGAAGAATGTGTTCCACATTTAGAATTAGAATTTAGAATTTAGCAGATACTAAGTGCTTTATTTTTGTTTTGTTTTTTACAAATATTATCTCATTTGATCCTTACAACAAGCCTGGAATGTGGGTTGCTATTATTATCTCCATTTTGCAGTTGAGGAAACTAGGGCAAATAGAATTTGAGTGATTTTCCCAAGGTCACACAGTAAGAGGTCAAATTTGAACTCAGATCTTTTAAACTCCAGCACTCTATTCATTATACTATCTAGCTAAATGCAGCGAGAGAGAATATACCCAAGGATCAGGCAACTAATAAATGTCAAAAGTAAAATTTGAACTGAGTTCTTCCAGACTTGGGACCTAGCACTCAAATATTTTTAAAAAATGGAACACAATGAATTTAATTTTGAGATACTTTAGAGAATTTTATTTTATCATTTTAGGCAATAAGGAATGAATCATATCATCAAAATCCAAGGCAGAGAAACCCTAGCTTGAATCATCTAGCTATTTTCTAAATCTTACTCATACAAAGTTTGGTGACTCAAACTGCAACACCCCCCCCACCAAGATCTAATTTAATTACAAAATACTTCTCACCAGGAGTTCAAGAGAAGCAGGAAAGATGAGGAACCTGACTAGTCCAAATGCAAATGTCTTTAGTAGCCACAAGTTTCCCCAATAGAGGAAAATTAAGGAACCTTGAGATTTCCACTAGAAGTAAGGGAATAAAGAATAAAAACAAAGAAAGAAAGAAAAACATAGGTAATTTTCTTAAAAAGGACTGTGTCCTGGGATGCTGATGTATTTCCCAGGAAACTTTAGGAGAAATGAGCCCTGAAATGCCCTGTCCAGGTAGGAAGACAAGCTGTCACTGTGGCATCATAGGCCTCCATCTTTATGTCCTCTTGCAGTCAGAGTTAGCTTATCCACCTTTGAGATGAGAGGTTTGGGGGTAGTGGCATGTTGGGGACAATGTTAACAGTGCAAAGGGGACTCAAATTGCCCTATCCATTCCAACCTTCTCATTATATTAAATGTGAAATTTGCTGTTTGTCCTCACCAATAGACTAGTTCCCTTTCAACAGAGGACCACATATATATTTAACAGACGAAGGCAAAGCTCTTGAATCTTTAACCCCAGGGTCAGTTCCTATCTCTCCTGAGAACTGTATATTGGACTAGTATCTTAATAGATAAGTAAGAATTACAAATGCTTCTCTGGAGCTTCTGAGCAGTAAAGAATTAATTAAGCAAAAAATGAGTTTTGTATATATATATATATATATATATGTTGAAAGGATGTAGGAAATTGATTCCACATATGCCTCTCTTTGGGTCTGAGAAACATAAATTCATCAGAGATGATAAAGGCCAGTAGGAAATGTATGGTCAAGCAGTCTGTCTGTGTCTCTCCTTTACCCTTTCTGCCACTACTTTCTTTTCCCTTCTCTTTCTCCCTTCTCCTTTCTTCCTCTCCCCCAAACCCCTTTCTCTACCTTTTTCTCTCCCTTTGTCTTGAAAATATCATTCTGCTACTGCCTGAAACTGCCCAGCAGAAGCAGGAGTAGCTATGCAAGAACCAATTACAAAAGTTTCCAAATGATATTAGAGAAGGATTTCTAGTTTTCTTAAGTCTCATACAGGGTCTTAGACTTAGTATCACATTTACATTTGGGGTTCACTGGGAGCAAGAGGCATATGCATAGTCATCTTCATGGTAATCATAATACAATATTAATAATAATATTTCCCATAGTTAGATTTTCTAGAGAATATTTATTTCTCCATTATATATCCACACTCTATGATGCTGAAAATTCTATGATTCAAATATAATTCTCAAAGCATTAAATCCATTAAGACAAATTAGCCAGTCTACTTAATGAGCCAACTAAAATAAGCCATGGTTCATGTGTTCAGGGCCTAGGAAAAAAAAAGGGATCAAGCCCTCTGAAAAATCAGGCCATGCTAAAAGTGTGAGTGAGTACCAGACTTCAACAATGAGTGAGATTAAAATATATTCTTTTGTCTTATTACAACTAAAAACTGTGGGTTTTTTAGAATTGAAATTGGGAAATCTTTAGATGTCATCTAGCCCAACCTCCTCATTTTACAGATTAGAAAATGGAGCCATACACAGAAACAACATAACACATCATAAAGAAGTAGTAGAATCAGAATTTGAACCCATAGCCTCTGACTCCAGAATTTTTAAAAATTTATTTATTGGTTTTGTTTTAAAATTGCCTAAATTTCTTCCTGTAACTCTTCCTCTCCCAGAAAGTCCTTCCATATAACAACTATTTTTTAAAAAGAGGAAGAAAAAAATTCAGTGAAACTATCAGTATAGCTAGAAAATCTGAAACTATATTACAATGTTCCATGTCTATGGATCATTTCCAGAAGAGGCAGAGAAGTTGTGTGTGTGTGGTTTTTTTTTTCTATCTTTCCCATCTCTTCTTTGAGACTATGCTTGTCCTTGGAATTTTGCAACACTTATTTTGGATTGTTTTGTAGTGGTTGTTCTACTAATATTGTTGGAGCCATTATGTATATTTTTTTCTTGTCTTCACTTATATCACTTTAGGCTAGTTCACGAAGGTCTTTTCTTATTTCTCTGTATTTATCATATTCATCATTTTTTTTTTGCATTTTGCTGAGGCAATTGGGGTTAAGTGATTTGCCCAGGGTCACACAACTAGGGAATGTTAAGTGTCTGAGACCAGATTTGAACTCAGGTCCTCCTCACTTCAGGGCTGGTGCTCTATCCACTGCACCACCTAGCTGCCCCATATTCATCATTTCTTACAGCAAAGGTGTCAAGCACGTAGCCAGCTTGGGATATGAAGGGCCCTAACATTTCAAAGTGTCTCAGAATCAGATTGAAATGTAAGTGGGAAATACATTTAAAAATAAAAATACAATGAAACATGAATAATGTTGTATTTTAAAACTTAATCAATATGCAGTCCACAAATATCCTCTAAATAGATTTTGTTGTTATTATTCAGTCATGTCCAATGACATGTCCATATGACCCTATTGAGGTTTTGTTGGCAAAAAAATATTGGAGTAGTTTGCCAATTCCTTCTTCAGCTCATTTTACAAATGAGCAAACTGAAGCAACAGAGTTAAGGGCTCCAGATTACATAGCTAGTAAGTGTCTGAGGCCAGATTTGAACTCATAAAAATAAGACTTTCGACTTTCAGGCCTGGCACTCTATTCATTGTGCTACCTAGCTGACCATATACAGATGAGCAGCCATTGTTTCCATTTGAGTTTTTGACTATTTTACAGTATAGTAATGTCTCATTATATTCATGTACCAACACTTATTTATACATCCCCCCAATAGATTATATATGCTTTGTTTCCTAACACACACACACACACACACACACACACACACACACACACAAACACACAAGTATATTTTAATGTATGGGGGACTTTCTTTTAATAAATTATCTCTTTGTATTTATACACTTCAAGTTTCTTCCCACTGTAGTCCATTCTCCATTCAGCTGCCAAAATTAATTTCCTAGTGTTAAGTCTGAATATCTCAGGCTCCCTATTCAATAAATACCAATAGTCCCTGTCACTTCCAGAATCAAGTAAGAAATTCTTTTTTTGGTATCTAAAGCCCTTCATAATCTGCCTTACCTTCCATCTTTCCACCCTTCTTATACTTCTTAAACTATTCCTTCTATTCCTTAAACTATATCCTTCTATCTAATAGCTTCTTTGCTATTACTTGAAAAAGACATTTGACCTCCTGTCTCAAGGCATTTTAAGTGGCCATTCCTCTTTGCCTGGAATTCTTCCCCTTCTAACCTCCATCTCCTGGCTTCTCTGGCTTCCTTTGAGTCCCTCCTCCTATAAGAACCCTTTTCTTATTCTCCTAAATTCTAGTTGATTATCCTAATTTATCCTGTACATATCTTATTTGTTTTCATGCCTCTTTCTTTAGGCTGTGCTCTTCCTGAATGAAAGTAGGGACTTAATTTTTTTTTTTGCCTTTCTTTCTATTGCAATACTTAGCACTTTGCCTGGAACATAGTAAGTGCTTACTAAACATTTCTTGAGTGACTGAGTGTGTTGGGAAGGAAATGCTACTTTGAAACTCTGCTGGGATAAATGAAATTCATGCCTTGGAATAGCAGATGAAACTATTGGAACGATGTAGTATTGGTTTTGTTAGCTTGGGTTGGTCAAGGGATGTTTACTCTCACTCTGCCCTTTTGAGAAGGGAAAGTAAGAAGAGAAAATTGGGAATGAAAAATTACCAGCTCCAATTTTCAGCAACCTACACTGTGTGAGCCCTCAAGAGTCTGTCCTATATGTCCTGCCTAGGTCAGGAACACACTCTTTGGTCTTTGTGCTTCAGCCTTCAACTCTCATGCATCCCAATCTGGCATGGAGCCTGGACTCATTCCCCTCCAGGCCAGTGCTTCCTATTTTATGCACCCTAGTGGTTGTCCTGATTTACAATCCTGACAATGAACTTACCCCCAAAGTTGCTTCTATCTTTCCTGAAGAGGGCTTCAGATTGGAGGGTGGGTGGATTCAGTCAAATCCAACCACACCAGTTCAACTCCCTAAGGGGAACATTGAGGAAATTTTCACTTAACTAGCTGAGGTCCATTACTTGTATCCATGGCAACTTGAGAACATAAAAATGGAAATGATCACAATATTTATGTGCCTTCACTGAGTTTTCAAGCAGACATATGCTTTATTTGTTTTGGGTCTATAAATAAGGTTTAATATTTTCCAAATACTTTTTTTTTCCTTTTTCATGGAGATTTCACATCTATCATTGCACTGAATCCTCCCAATAACTCCTTCAGTTTAGGTATAACAATAGCTATATCATAACTAAGGAAAGGAAGAAGACTTCTTTCCTTTCCCTCCCTCAAGATAAGGATGAAACCAAAGCTATAATCTAGGTCTCCTGATTCCCAACCCCAGTAATCTTCCACTAAAATCAACCTGTCTTTCAGAAATTTCATATGATCTCAGAGCAGGCAGATCTTTAAGAAATTATATTCCAAATGTAAAGGCATCTGAAAAGGTTTAAGATGAGGATATCCCCCTCCTTTGGATCATTTTATGGACACATAGATCCACCTTGGAAAATTCAAATTGTAACTCTGACTTGGAAGCTAAAAAACTTTTTAAAAAATTGGGGGGAGGGGAAAAACAGTCAAAACAAATCTGAACTCTAGTACTATATTATTTCATGAACAGGCCTTTATTGATTTGAAAAATAAAAAGACAGGACTAAATTCACACTTCACAGAGACTTATGTCAGAAATTCAACACAATTTACTGAGAAAAGTTTGTCTATTTTAAATGTTAAGGGTAGGAAAAAAAGAGTTAGCATCTACAGAAATAAAGTTTTTCAGGCTTAAGTATGAAAATTTTCCTTTGTTCTAGTCTTAAAATCTTATAGTTTTTTCTCATAAAAACAGGATCCTTGATGATCTTTTTTCCCTCTCCCTTTGAAATATTATTTTTTGCTTTTTGTGGGTCAGGCCTAAGGGTGCATTATCATATTTGATTTCTTGAAGTTGGAAAGAAAGATAGAATTAGAAAAAAGATATGGGGGAGAGAGGGAAGTAAGCATTTATTAAGCACCTAATAGAGGAGACAGCAAATATAATATGAGTTCCATAAAGGAGTGAATTAGTGTAATGAGTGATAAGAACTCTGAGTCTAACGTAGAATAATTATGTGATTTGAGTCTCACACCTTTCAACTGTAAAATAAATAAATGTGACCAAATGAGTCTCTAAGGTCCCTCCTAGTTCAAAATCCTTTGAGTATATTAAGCCAAATTCAAAGAATGTCAAAATAAGGAGTTGCAGGTTTTATTTGGTACACAAAGAAGGAAGAAATAAATGGAAATGTTTGAACTATTATACGATAACAGCCTTGAGGAATACAGAATAATATAAAATGTGGAATTTATAGAATTCCTCCTATCCCAACCTTCTCTATAATGCTACCACTTTGCCACTGAATCCAGAAAGCCATTTTGTTCATCCCACAGAGTGGGTATTTCTGTGAGGGTTTTTTTTTTCTTTTTTGGTTGTGATTGTGATTTACATAATTGTCCCCAGAAATGCTTTCTATCTCTCAGTGCCCCCTAAAACTACCTTTTGACCAATAAATACAGATTTGCCAATTTGGTGTACTTTCCTTAAATATGCTTTCCATTTTAAATCTTTTCCAAATTAAACAGCTATTAATTCCCTTCCATTAAAACTGTTCCATTATTTCACTGTAAATAAAAAAAGGCAGGAGTGTGCTGGAACCAGCTTTAATTATCTTCTGAAGGATTATTAAATTTTCACTGTGAACATTTACATCTCAGAAATCAGTAATTAGGGCTTAATTTATTGTTTTGTTAATTTCTAGAGTTAATAAAATGTCAATAATGAAGATTAAACTTAAAAGTGTGTGTGTTCATTATTTTTCTTGGAAAGTCCAGTTATTAAACTTGTTCTACAGATATTACCTTAAACTCAAAAAGAATGCAGCAAAAGCGGGGCAGCTAGGTGGCACAGTGGATAGAGCACCAGCCCTGAAGTCAGGAGGACCTGAGTTCAAATCTGGTCTCAGACACTTAACATTCCCTAGCTGTGTGACCCTGGGCAAGTCACTTAACCTCAATTGCCTTAGCAAAAAAAGCAAAAAAAAAAATGCAGTAGAAGCTCAGTAAATGAAAAAATATAAAATATCATGGTAAAATATAAAAATATTATATAAATATAAAATATAGTAAAAGAAAAATAGAAAATATTATAAATTATAGAACTAATAGAATAGATTTAATGGGGAGACATTAGGGTCAAAGACCAAATAGGGTGATGTAGGATGTAGGAATAGTAAAGATAAACTATAGTATTGGTCTATATTAAGATTGTAGCAAAGAAAATTAAAAAGACTGAAGACTCTATAAAACTGGGTAACTGATACTTGCTTCCCATAGTCAAAAAGAGAAGTTTTCAATACCGTGATTGAAGGAATAGTTTAGAGAGAGTGGGATACAATGAAAAAAAAAAAAACAAAAAACAAAAAACCAACAATCCTTACTGTAGAGTCAAAAAACCTAACATCAAATTATGTTTCTGACCTTGGTTAAGTCTCTTAACCTGCATGGCCCTCAATTTTCTCATCTTTAGAATGAAGGAATGGGGGGGCAGAGCCAAGATGGTGAACTGCCCACATCATTCCCTGTGAGTTCCTGAGACCTTCCCTCAGACCCAGACAAATTGAGCCTCCGAACTGGTTCTGGAGTAAGGGCTCCATCAAACACTTGGAGTACAATGAACTTCTATCAAAAATATACTTTGAAAGAACTCCGGAGAAGGTCAGTTTCGGACGGGCAAGGGATCGGCCGCTTACTGCACCAGGGCCAGTGCACCTGGGGCCGGAAGATGGGGCTGTGACAGAGCAGTGGATTTTAGGCACCCAGGAAGTCCCTGGAGATGCTGGGGCCACTTTTCTCTGCTTGTGGGCAGGTGCTTTGGCAGATCTGCTTTTGGTAAAGGGTGGATTGAGAGCAGCTGAACGTGTGGTCCTAGTGTGGATCTAGCCCAATCAGCCCCACACCAGAAGTCAACTCTGCGAACTGCCCCAAGGCAAATTGAAATGGCTGCAGAATTCCCTGCTTTGAATTAGACCTCAAAATCAAAAACATGAGCAAGAAGCAGAGGAGAGCTCTCACCACAGACAGCTTTTACGGAGAAAAAGTAGGGCAGACCCCAGATTCTGAGGCTCCTAAAGGGAATGCAACACCAGATGAAGCCACAAAGGTGGACAATGAGCTGGTCCCCTTTTCAGAAGGCTTATCTGGAAGATTGCATAAAGAATCTCAAAAGAGAGCTAGAAGAAAAATGGGGAAATGTATTGAGATCAGTGAAAGAAGAAAATAATGCCCCGCAACAGCGATGTGAAAAACTAGAAAACAGGACTGGTGAATTGGAAAAAGAAAACAATTCACTGAAAAACAAATTTGGTGAATTGGAAAAAAATCATCAATTCACTGGAAAATAAAAATGGTGAATTGGAAAAAGACAACAATTGACTGAAAAATAAAATTGGCAAAATGGAAAAAGAATGCATTGAACCAAAAAAGTCAATTGGCCACTTAGAAAAGGAGCTAAAAAAGATAACTGAAGGAAATAATACTTTAAAAATTAAAATTGAACAAATAGAAGTAAATGACTCAATAAGACTTCAAGAATCAGTCAAACAAAAACAAAAAAAATGAAAAAATAGAAGAAAATATGAAATATCTCCTAGGAAAAACAACTGACTTGGAAAATAGATCCAGGAGAGACAATCTAAGGATTATCAGACTCCCTGAAAGCCATGATGAAAAAAAGAACCTTGGTGCTATCTTCCAGGAAATCATGAAAGAGAATTGCCCTGAAGTTTTAGATTCAGAAGGCAAAATTGGCATTGAAAGAATTCACTGATCACCTCCTGAAAGAGACCCCAAAATTAAAACCCCAAGGAATATCATGGCCAAATTTCAGGACTAGCACACCAAGGAAAGTATATTGCAAGCAGCTAGAAAGAAACAGTTCAAATACTGAGGAACTGTAATTAGAATTACACAAGATCTGTCAGCTTCCACATTAAAGGAGAGTAGGGCCTGGAATCAGATATTCCGAAAGGCAAAAGAACTTGGATTACAGCCAAGAATAAGTTATCCAGCTAGAATGAGCATCATCTTCCAGGGAAGAAGATGGTCATTCAAAGATACAGGAGAATTTCACCTATTTCTAATAAAAAGACCAGATCTGAACAAAAAATTTGACCTCCAAATAGAGAACTCAAGAGAAGCATAAAAAGGTAAAAAGCAAAGAACTCTTGAGAACTATATTTCTACTATGGGTATCCTTAAAGAATGGGGGTATAATTCGATTTTACGTTGATAATAATGGAAAAGAAACTAGAGGTGGAAGGGATATCATGCTGAAAAAAAAGGGGAAAGGAGGCAAAATAAAGTAAAAAAAAGGAGGTAAAATAAGGCAAAAATCTCATGAAGAGACATAGAAGATCTAATATAATTGGGGGAAAAAGGGAGGGCGATGAATATTGTATAAACATTACTCTCATTAGATTGGGCTCTAAGAGAGTATATCAGACACATTTGGCTTCAAGGAAAGGACTGACCCTCCTTGTGGAAAGGTGGGAGGGAAAGGAGGAAAGGAAAGGGATAGACTAATAGAAGGATTAGGGGAAAGGTGTAAAGGGGAGGAAGGGGTTCTAAAGGAAGGGAGGACTGTTGGAGGGAGGTGGTCATCAAAAATAAAGTACTGGGGAGGGGGGAAGGGAGAGAGGGAAAAGCGAAGAGAAAATCATAACTCTGGGTAAATAAGATGACAGGAAATACAGATATAGTTATTTTAACTGTGAATGTGAATGGGATAAACTCTCCCATAAAACGGAAGTGGGTAGCAGACTGGATTAAAAGCCAGAATCCTACAATATGTTGTTTACAAGAAACACATGTAAAATATAGAGATACATACAGAGTGAAGGTAAAGGGCTGGAGCAGAATCTTTTATGCTTCAGGTGAACAAAGTAAGGCAGGGTTAGCAATCCTTATCTCGGATCAAGTGAAAACAAAAATAGATCTAATTAAAAGAGATAAGGAAGGAAACTATATTTTACTAAAGGGTTCCATAGACAATGAAGCAGTATCAATACTTAACATATATGCACCAAGTGGTATAGCATCCAAATTCCTAGAGGAGAAACTAACAGAGATGCAAGGAGAAATAGACAGTAAAACTGTACTAGTGGGGATCTCAACCTTGCTCTCTCAGAATTAGATAAATCAAACCACAAAATAAATAAAAAAGAAGTTAGGGAGGTAAACAAAAGGTTAGAAAAGTTAGGTATGATAGATCTCTGGAGGAAATTGAATGGCGATAGAAGGGAGTATACTTTTTTCTCAGGGGTTCATGGAACTTATACAAAAATTGATCATGTGTTAGGGCATAAAAACCTCAAAATCAAATGCAGAAAAACAGAAATAGTAAATGCATCCTTTTCAGATCATGATGCAATAAAACTCACATGTAATATAAGGCCAGGAGAAAACAGACCACAAGTTAATTGGAAATTAAATAATCTAATCCTGAAGAATGAATGGGTGAAAGAGTAAATTATAGACATAATCAATAATTTCATCCAGGAGAATGACAATAATGAGACAACATACCAAAATTTGTGGGATACAGCCAAAGCGGTTATAAGGGGTAATTTTATATCTCTAGATGCTTACTTGCATAAAACAGAGAAAGAGAAGATCAATGAATTGGGCTTACAATTAAGAAAGGTAGAAAAAGACCAAATTTAAAACCCTCAATTAAATACCAAATTGGAAATTCTGAAAATAAAAGGGGAGATTAATAAAATTGAAAATAAGAAAACTATTGAATTAATAAATAAAACTAAGAGTTGGTTTTATGAAAAAAACCCAACAAAATAGATAAGCCTTTAGTTAATTTGATTAGAAAAAGGAAAGAGGAAAATCAAATTGTTAGTGTCAAAAATGATAAGGGAGAACTTTCCTCCATTGAAGAGGAAATTAGAGTAATAATTAGGAGTTACTTTGCCCAACTTTATGCCAATAAATTTGATAATGTAAATGAAATGGACAAATATCTACAAAAATATTGATTGCCCAGGTTAACAGAAGAGGAAATAAATTATTTAAATAGCCCCATTTTAGAAAAAGAAATAGAATGAAGGAGTGGGATTAGATGTCTTTTGGGGTGCCTTTTAGCTCTTAAAAAAAGGACATTCAGAAGAAGAAAGGGAGTTTTGTGTTTTGTTTTTAGTTTTGTATGGGGGAAAGGGAATAGTGAATCAGAATAGGTTGTTAATTGCATCTTAGGCATTATTTATTTTCAGGTTCCAATTAGACATAAAAATGGAAATGTCCCTCAGGGTAAGACAATGTTACTATTTAAAAGAAAAGCCATTTGCAATGAGATGATAGTAAAAATGTAAGACTGTATTAGTTCACAAGAGAAGAAAATATATACTATTTTGGCTAATCACTTGGCTTGGAAATGAATTCAGGATTATTTTATTTTTATAAAGATAGTTATAACATGTAGTATATGCATATTCAGTTAGGTATATTAACTATTTTGAGAGAAACAATATAAAACAAACTTCTCAATGCATGCAATCAAACCTTATTAATCAAGGCATGCAAACAATACCCTCTAATAGTCTTATGTTTCAGAGATTCCAATAATTATCTTTGTCATTGGACAGTTTCCTTCTCTGTCTAGTAGAAGGCCATCTGTTTCCCTCTGGAAGGTCATCTGAATTCTCCAAATCTTTGTCAATCAGTTGGTGCTATCTAGCCAACACAATACTTGTTCAAATTTCAAGTATGGGGAATACAGAAGCAGGTCCTACCTAAGACCAGGTTGATGACTGAGATCTCAAATGGGTTCCTATACTTTTAGTTGCTTCAAAATGACTGATAAAGTTGCTTATAAAATTTTCCCATTGGTGCTCTGCCTTATCAGAGGGTCTATATATGTTTTCAGTTATTTTTTAAATATGTATGGCGTTGACTATATCATAACTCACAAGTGCTTGGTTTTAGAAAATAGCTTCTAGAAAAACCACTTAGTACAAGATGGCTTAGTCACAAAATGGAAGTTTAAAACAAAATAGAATCAATTATACTAAGCTGACGAACTATCTTATTAGAAAAATAAAAACTATTTTTGCTATATTATCAGTTATACTAATGGTTATAATAAAGTAACAAACATTTCTACTGTTTTATTGATGTACTAAAATTCTTAATATGAAAATTCATATAGATAATATGCCTTTCATTTGAAAAAAGGCACCATGGTATGATAGGATAAAGGGCTGGCCTCAAATTCAGGAAGACCTGGGTTCAACTATTTTTCATACCTACTATGTGTATCTATAAAATGTGTATAACCTTTAGTTGCCATCACTACCATCACCCCACTACCAACTCAATAAGACAATAAATTATATAATATTTATTGATTATACTAATTGAAGTTTCCCCTTTCCAAGGTAGCTTCCTGCACCATTTATACTATAGTTCCAGACCTCTTAAAAACTTCCAAAGATTCTTGAAGGATTTTTGGAAAGTTTTCATAAGCTCTATTTGTCTCACATAGTTAAAAATCATAGATTCTTAATGTGCTAAAATTTTCTTTATTATAAAAATGACATTTTAAAATTTATTTTTCTTTTTTAGAATATTTAAAATGTAATTCTAATAAAAGTTGATTAAAGAAACTAGTGATGTCTTTAAAGTGAAAAAGATAAGAGGAAAGAGAGACACAATAGCTGGTTTCATATATTTCAAAAGCTGTCATTGTGAAGAAGAAACTTGTTTTGATTAACCTTGAAGGGGACAGACATAAACAAACAATGATTTAACATTGTCCAAAAGATTTAAGCCTTATATACAACAACAACAAAAATGACTTCATAATAATTGAATATGTTTCAAAGTGGAGTGTATTGCCTGGAAAGGAAGGAGCCTCATCACTGGGAGGGGGAGGGAAGAAGAGGAACATTGCAAATAGAAGCTAGATGTCTGCCATAGACAATGTTGCAGAAGCATTTGATTCCAAAAGCACAAAGGAAAGGAAAGTCACTTTTTGCCTGACTATATATATTGTATGTTGTCTAGAATTATACTTATTTATTCTTCATGGTAATAGGTAAAGTTGGAATAAGGATAGCTATTACATATATAACTAATCTTGTTATAGCCTCATTAAATAATAACTTTGCATGGTTTGGGAGTAATTCACATGCTGTATTCAATCACAAATAATTTACTGGATTTCAGTACTTGGCTCAATTTAGAAAACCAATGAGTTCATTGGATAAGACTAGACCTGTTTTTTCGTTGTACAATGAACTCCTATTCATTCTACAAATATTAGTTGGAAGCTTTTCTGAATTTTTAGAGATATCTGGATAATGTCACTATTTTAAATGGTGTCCTACAGGCCCAAAATGTAGCTAAAAAACCACACAAGACAAAAAAAAAACAATCTTTAAAATGAAAAGAACAGAGCAATCATACAATTAAAAAATAAATTATCTATGAATCAGATAAAGTATCAGAAGAGATGTTGTAAAGGAAATCTTGAGAAATACTCAAATGGCTAGTGGAAATTTTTGAAATTAAGCAAAAATTGGAAGTATTAACAAAAATCAGAAAACTAAATAGCTTCTTGGAAAAAGTTAAAAGGGAGGAATTCAAGGAGAATAAAAAGATTTTTAAAATGAAAGGAAACAACAAAAATTTTATTACCACAAAGAATAGAAAGGAAAATTTCAAAAGTTCACAACAACAACAAACAGTGGTAAAATAAATTGTCTGCTATGCAGAACAGCTCAAAATATAGGCTCAAACAATCCATTGAATTTTCTAAACTATTGGGAGAAAAAAAAAAACACAGATCCAGAAAAGAGACTCTCAGAACTCAAGATTACTGACATCTTAATGAAGTTAGAAAAACAACATAATCTTGATACTATATTTCAAGATACTTTCCCAAGGAAACATCCTATAATTGGTAAAACAAACAATTAAGACAAATTGAAAGAATTCACAGGACCACCATGAGGAAAAACACAAGATTTAAAACACCTAGATACCTATTATTAAAATAATTATAGAATAAAAGAATTATAATAATAAGCAAAAATACCACTGCAGGTTTTCATGAGAAATATAAAGTTCACTTTCTAAAGAAGAACAGTAGAATGCACTCAGGATTTTCAAGAGAAATATGGAAGAAGTACAGAAACTGGAATAAAACAACTTCTACATTAAGTTGTATGAATCATGAGACCAACATTATCTATCCAGAAAAACTCTGTTTTCTATGCATAAAAAATATGAACATTGGAAAACAAATAAACTGAAAT
>JAJPUD010009511.1:38837-73835 GCA_023553655.1 Myrmecobius fasciatus
ATATACACATACACACATACATACACACACACACACACACACACACACACACACACACACACACACTCATAGGATTAAAATTTCTCCCCTGAGTGCTTTAGCTACATTCCTAAAGTTTAGGTATATTGTTTCACGATTATAATTTTGTTTCACAAATTTTTTAATTGTTTCTGTGATTCAGTGGAACCTATGGCTTACTTGTTATTCAGTATTTTGCTGTTAAGTCCCTCTTTGGATTAAAAATTATAACCAATTACAAATGTTCTACCTCTCTAAAAGTCCTCATAATATCAAATGAAATAGTTTCATTTAGTCATCTACACATAAAAGAAATATACTTCCTACTATAAAATTTATGTTCTAAAAGTTATAGCTTTTACAAAAAAGAAAAAAAAGTTTATTACATCAGGCTAACTTATTAATTAACTTACTAAATATTAATATCAGGTTACATCTAAACAAATTACATCATATATGTGAAATAAAAAACAAATTATTTTTATTTCATTTAATCAAATATTGTGAAACATGATTAGTTTTCATGGGATCATGAAGGGCACTAAAATAACCAGACTGATTGTCTTTTTTAATTGATCCTATTTATATTTAATTTTTTCTGTTAAATAAGCCATAATTCTTTGTTTCTGAACTTAATTCAGAAATTTCCCTGGTCTGTAATGAGTTAAGTTTAGAAATCCAGTCCCCTGTTATTCACTGTTCCATTCTTCAGTCAAAGAAATCTGTTACCTTTGAAGCAAGGAAAAAAAACACTAGGGAATCTAGTCTACTATCTTTACACTACCAAGCTATCCTTCAGGGATGTCTGGTTTGTTATCCAAAATAGTCTGATTTGAAGATGACAGGAAAAGATAATGAATGTTGGAGGGGATGTGAACGGATCCAATCATGGAGAGCAATTTGGAACTATGCTCAAAAAGTTATCAAATGGTGCATACCCTTTGACCCAGTAGTGTTTCTATTGGGCTTATATTCCAAAGAGATCTTAAAGGAAGGAAAGGGACCCACATGTGCAAGAATGTTTGTGGCAGCCCTTTTTGTAGTGGCTAGAAAATGGAAACTGAATGGATGCCCATCAATTGGAGAATGGCTGAATAAATTATGGTACATGAATGTCATGGAATATTATTTTCTGTAAGAAACCACCAGCAGGATGATTTCAGAGAGGCCTGGAGAGACTTGCATGAACTGATGCTGAGTGAAATGAGCAGAACCAGGAGATCATTGTACACAGCAACAATAAGACTATAAAATGATCTATTCTGATGGACATGGTTCTCTTCAACAACGAGATGTTTCTAATCAGTTCTAGCTGTTCAGTGATGAACAAAGCCATATACACCCAGGGAGAGGCCTGTGGGATATGAGTCTGGACCACAACATAGCATTTTCACATTCTCTATTGATGTTTGCTTGCATTATGTTTTCCTTCTCAGGTTTTTTTTTTCCTTTCCTGTATAACAAGATAATTATATAAATATATATACACATATTCAATCTGTCAAATATTTTAACATAATTAACATGTATTAGACTTCCTGCCATCTAGGGGAGGGGGTGGAGAATTGGAGGGAAAAATTTGTAACAGAAAGCTTTGCAAGGGTCAATGTTGAAACATTACCTGTGGATATGTTTTGCAAATAAAAACCTTTAAAAAAAAGTAGTCTGGTTTGCCTTACATATATAACTTTATCAATTTACATTTCTTAGTCATAGGAAGGCAAAAAAAAGGTATAATAGAATTTATAATTTTGTTTTTTCTCATCCCTGCAGCTCTCTGCTACAACAATATATTGAAAATAACATCAAATTTGACCAAAAATATTTCAAAATTAAAGAAAACAAAAAAATGCCCTACATTTAGGGAGAACAGGTTTCATAATTCAGAGAAATAATAGGTAGGATTCCATAATCCAAGAGTCTACAGAGAAAGTAAATTCAAGAAGGATTAAGTTAAAGTTACCAGGTCCAGAAGAATTGTAGGATACTGAAAAAATGGTGGATGTGATTTCTGAATCTTTGCCTGTGAACTCTGAGTAATCACTTTGAATTAGAGACGCACTTCAAGACTAGAAAGGAACAAGAAGTTTTACAATTTCCAAAAGAGGATGAAGATTGGTCCTTCAAAGATAGTTGGGTGAGCTTGGAGTTTTACATTAATTCTCTGTAATATTCTAGAATACATTATTAAATGGTTTTGTTTGGATTCATTCCAACTTGCCAATGATCTCTCTTAAATTAATACCCAGAAACGTAGACAATTTTTGATGGAGCATCAAATTACTGACTCATATTGAGCATATAGTTTACTAAAACTTCTCAAAAAATGTTTTCACATAAACCCAACCTGTATTTGGGTATTGTTAGTAGGCATTAAGAAAGGGAAGTAATGATTGCTGCAAGACAACAGAGGATTATCAAAGAAAAGTCATGCCAGACTAACATCACTCATATTCTTTTGACAGGGTAACCCATTTCCATAAACACATTAAACTCAAGAGTTCAGCAAGGTAATCGACAATGTCTCCTGTTATTCATATGGATATGATGAAAAGATTAAATTTGGGCAATAGCATGATTAGATGAATTTGGAATTCATTAAATGTCCAAAAAAAAACCCAAAGTAGTGCTAAACTGTTTGAGATGTTTAAAATATAAAATTTATAAGTGACAATAGCAGAATTTGAAGAATTATCATATGGAAAGAGGAATTGGACTTTTTCACATGGCTGCATTGAATAGAAATAATATTAATGGATTAAAGAGAGAAAGACTTGACATAAGAAAAAAACTTACTTCTTTAGTTGAAAACGCTCCAAAATAAAATTAGTTTCCTCTAGAGATAGTAAGCTCTCTATTACCAGGAGTGTTCAAATAAGTTGTATATATTTATATTTGTGTGGAGAAGGCAAACTTATGTATAAGTCTACCTTTGACCTTAAGGACAGAGCCCTTGTCATTCGATCAGAATAAATGATATTAATTAATGAATGACAAAACCATCTAATCATTTTATCAACTAGTTCACATTTCTCAGTCTCATACTTCAGGGATCCCTGGGACTGTAAGGTTTTAAAGAGATACCTGGAAGACCACCCAAATAGGTAGCTATTTTCCCCATCATTGCTTTGTCCAAGATGGCAAGTTTTGTTTTCAGATCTTCATGGTAAATAGTTTTTCCTTGAAAGCTGTTTGTCAATTCCAACAATCCTCTGCTGACTCTGAGCTCCACTTTGGAATTTTCATGGGTACACAATTTCTCAACCTCCATCCGAGATACAATGGTATTGTCAACAGTTACTAGAATATCCTGAGAGGCAAAGCGAACACTTGTAAGCAAATAATAATAAATTAATGATAAATTCCTTTAGATTAAATATTTAAAATGTTATTGCATTTCTACCAGGAAGATATATATATATATATATATGTATATATCAGACACTTTAAAAAGAAAATTTTCTCATGACAGTGATAAAATGTGTTAACAATAAAATGCCTTAGAAATCAATCTACACTTATTTCCAAAAACTCAACAAATCAATACTTTGTATTTACTAGCTCATTGCAGTTCAACAAAATGTTCAAGGTACTTCGGTAGGAACAGATATAAAAATGAAAATATCATAGTCCTGACCCGGAAGGCATTTTAAATCCATTGAGGGTTAAGCAGAGGAATAAGATACAATATTGAATGTTAGAAGGACAACTAAGATCTCCCCACAAAAAGCTCTAAGAGAGAAGCATCAGTTTTCAGTCGTGAAAATCAAGGAATTCTTCGGACTAGATAGGCAACTAAGTTAGACTTTGCAAGAAAAAAATCATCAATTCAATAAGCAGAGATATATAATAGTTGTGTTCTAGATTACATATTTGAAGCTTAAGTGACAACAGAAAAAAGTGAAACTAAAGTCAGAACAAAGGAAAGATACTCTGCTAGTTTCTTTTTTGGTCTCCAAATATATACTATCTTCCAGATGTTATCATCATTGTCAAAGGCCTAAAGATGTGGAATGCTTGCTTAAAGAACCTTATATTTATTTATACCTTTGATAACAAGCATACATTTTAAAAGCATTGTTCTTTTTTTCTTGATCCATTTAAATATTTTTGATCCATAATAAAACACATAGACACATATCCTCCTTCTAGTTAACAAGACTCTCAGTCACCCTTGAAAAACCTTGTGTTCCAAATTTTTATCTTTCCTTTCCTCCACCCCCTTCCCATAGACAATAAATAATTCTATGTATGCTAAACATGTATAGTTCTTATATATAAATATCCATATATGTATATGTACATATACATATATATATATGTCCACAAGAAAAATCAGAAGAAAAAGAAAAAACAATAAGGAAATAAAAAGCAAGAAAACAACAAGTAGCCAAAGAATTGTTTTAATTCTCTCTCTTTCTCATTCTCTACCCCTACCTGATGAGGTGTAAAATTATCAAAATCCAGATAGTAAAAAGAAAAGAGAAGGAAAAAACTTCATAAAGCTAAGTAGGAAGGCTTAGAATCATTAAGAGGAAGTGAAATAGATTAATTTTATTCTCAGTCTAGTGTTTCAAAGAAACTGTGTGGAGCACCATGCCAAATGTTGGTCCAGGGAGTTGTTGAATATTTAATTTTTGTCATTTAAGCAAAAAATATTTTCAGTTTCATTCCTCTTTACTCTAGACCCTGATACTTTGCACTAGTCTACTTTTCAGAATTACTCAGATAAAATGGAGGCTAATTTATCTACTTAAATATATCAGTTGAATATCAATTCATATTTTTCCATCTCAGGCAAATGATAACATAAAAATGTAGACATTATATATTTTTAAAATTAATTTATCTCCTTTCAAACAGAACAAGCTGTATATAAGACATAAGTACATGAATTTACAAGTCCAAAAAACCAAAATTGCTTTATTTCTTCCTTTTCCTTCCCCTAAATTCCCTCTTAAAACACAAAAACTAGGTTATCATAACATTGAGACCACAATGCTGTTCTGAGTCTTAGAGATAAGAAGACAAAAATGAAATTACCTATTTTCACCCAGTTTACATTCTATTGGGAAAAGCAGCATATGAAAAGAATATGCAAAATGTAAACAAAATAAACACAAAGTAATTTTGTCAGGCAACATTGTGTAGTGGATTAAGAACTGGTCTTAGAATCATGAAAAACCAAGTTTACAGCCTTTCTGTGACACATGACAACTGAATAACTGTACACAAGTCCCTTAAACTTTCAGAGTTCCCCAGCAACTTTGTGAGGCAGTTTCCTATACCAATGAAATCCCAGCATTGATTCACCGCCCCCCCCCCCCGCAAAAAAAATTGCTGTTTAGATTCCTGCGTTTGATTCCCCATTTCTATCTGGGAATAAAAGGATCCTGGATGTTAATTTTGCAATGGGATGAAATGTTAGTCTCTGGGTGTCTTATGGCCAGAAGGGAGGATGATATATTTACCATCCCCACCAGCTTTCTATTACATTTTAAGAGGAGATAACAAAAATATGACTCTACTCACTATCTCTATTAAGTCTCCTTCCTGATCACACAGCCTTTCAAGTTTTAAGGTATAAATGGCCAGAAATATGATAAATGTGGAGAATCTATCTGCATAAGGCCAAATTTCTAGTTTAATGGCCTGCTTTAAAAGAATGGAAACAGACCTTCATTCAGAATGTCTTCCCTGGGAATGCTTTTTGAATCTTAAACACTCATTATACTCCCTTGGAAATGAGAAATAAATACTAAGTAATTATGATAATTATGCTATTAATGACCAGTAGAAAGCATTTGTGTATTTAAGTCAAGTACGGCTAAAGAGATAAGAATGGTTACTTTGATTAAATTTCCTTTGCCCTCCCAGTGTTTTGATGAAGCATGGTTTATTTAGAATAAAATTACCTGGAATTCTGAGGAGCTGGAGTCTACCAAGGACAATGCAAGAGGAATCATGTCCCCAGACACCAAGGCAAGCATGACACCAGTGCCTGCAGATGGCCGGATAGTCAAAGTAACATTTATCTGCCAGCCTTCAGCGCTCACCACGTTATCTGGTCCAAAGGAAGCAAAAGAAGAGAGAGAGAGAAAGAGGCATGAAGACATTACTGAGATGGTCCCCAAAAAACTTGGAAGGTGAATAAAAATATATGTTCATTACCCTACTACACCTTTTTTATTTCCATCTTTGTATAACTTTGTATAAGTGAAAGAGTTTGCTTTTAACCAATCTCAGTGATCAAAAAGATCATTGAGTTCCCCCAAAGGAAAAAAAAAAATTAGAAAAAAACCAAAGTGAAAAAATACAAAGCAGGTCTTAGATTTTAGTTTTTTCATTTCTTTTTGTGGTGGTGGTTGTTTTTCACTTCCAACAATGGCATTAGCTACTCTTTACTGACTTTTACTAGCTTTTAAAAGGCATTTGCCTTACACACTGATTATGACTCAAGATATTTTGAATGCTGTCCCATTTTATAGGCAGCTGTGAGGAAAAAGCTATTTACTATTCCATATTTCTTTTTTTCTGATTGATTAAGAATAAAATAAAGTAGTGGTTTCTGAGTCTCTCAAGAAAAAGAACAAAGTGTGGTAGAATATAGGATTTGGCGTAAGGATGTGGAAGAGGAGTGACAGTAACTTAATAGAGAAATGTTCTAAACATACTATTTTGTTTTATAACCAGCACAATTATCATGCATCAGAAGCAAAGGCAATCTTCAAAGTGAAATCAATTCAATTCAAAAAGCATTTATTAAGTATTTATTATTCACCAATTCTATGCAAGCCTTTGTGTTAGATACTGGAATTATAGAGAGAAATTAAGATCTTTGTTCTCATGAAGCAGAATAGACAACTATATTAAATAAAGTTAATAAAAAGATGAAATATAATAGACAATGTTGTCAATGAATGATTACAACAAAAGCATATAGCCTTCCTTTATGCCATAGTTATTTTGTTAGACCATTTTACTTAATTATTTATGGAGTTATTTTCCATCAGTGAAGAAGGACTGAGGAAGACAGAGGCTGTGTTTGTTATTCAAAAAAGTATAAAAATATTTTAAAGGATATACAAATAAATAAGAAAAGAAATTACATGTAAAATGATATCTTAGAAAGAATTCTGGATTTGGAATCAGAGAACCAAAGTTCAAATTTTAATGCTGCCTCTTACTGTGTGACCTTAAAAAAGTCACTTTCCCTTCTCTGTGCCTCAGTTTTCTCATTAAAACTGGGAGGATTGGAAAAGACCATGGGGTTCTTAAATATTTTTTGGCACCATGATAAAGCTTATAGATTCCTCAGAATAATACTTTTAGATATATAAAATAAAATACGTAATTATAAAGGAAAGCAATTATATTGAAATAGATGTAATTTTCCCCATGGACCCCTTTCCCCAAAATATATAACCACAAATTCCTTGGGGGAGGGGTCATGGACTCCATATTAAGAGCCACAGGATTAAACAATTACTAAGGCACTTTTCAATTCTATATCTTATGATCCTACCACTCCGTATACGAATAAAATTATTCTCCTCAAATATTAGTACTTCAAAAGACCTCAGACATCATTAGTGTAAATCCAAGCATTCCCTACCTTAGAAGATGATATCATAAATTTCTGGGCCAAAAACTTTCATTGTTTGGTGGTGTATTTTAATTATATCTCTCCATCTTGCATTCCATTAACATAATCTCAGAGAACAACTCAAATCATTAGATTGACTAACAGCTTCAAAAAAATTCCTTTATAAATAGTTTTCTAATCTCAAAGTAGGACTACACTAGAATTCTATTACAAAGCTGATGTATTAACTAGGAATCTTTAAATATAAATATAAGAATATATGGCTATAGTGCATATCCTTTGACCCAGCTTATATCCCAAAGAGCTCTTAAAGGAGGAATGGGGCCCACATGTGCAAAAATGTTTTTGGCAGCCTTTTTTGTAGTGGCAAGAAACTGGAAACTGAATGGATGCCCATCAGTTGGAGAATGGCCAAATAAATTATGGTATATGAATGTTATGGAATATTATTGTTCTGTAAGAAACGACAAACAGGATGGTTTCAGAGAGGCCTGGAGAGACTTGCATGAACTCATGCTAAGTGAAATGAGTAGAACCGGGAGATCATTATACACAGCAACCACAAGACTATATGAGGATCAGTTCTGATGGACGTGGCATTCTTTAACAATGAGAGGATTCAAACCAGTTCCAATTGTTCAGTGATGAAAAAAACCATATGCATACAGAGAGAGGCCTATGGGAACTGAGTGTGGCCCACAAGATAGCATTTTCACTCTTTTTGTTATTTGATTGCATTTTATTTTGCTTCTCTTTTTTCTTGTGTGCCATGATAATTGTATAAATATGTATACACATATATATTGGACTACTTGCCGTCTAGGGGAGGGCATGGGAAAAGGGTGGGGGGGATTGGAACACAGGATTTTGCAAGGGATAATGTTAAAGAATTGTCCGTGCATATGTTTTGAAAAATAAAAAGCTTTAATTTTAAAAAAGAATATATGGCTATAGTTTTTAGGTGATTTAGTATCAGTTATTAAAAGAAGGTAAGTTACAAAGATATATGTAGCATCAATAACAGAGCTTTGAATGCACAAATTTCTCTAACTCATTAATTCAGAAGAAAGAGAATAACTTACTGTAGTCAATGTCAAATTGGGCAACTCCAGAACCAGGATAGTAGGAGCCTTTTTCCACAGAGGCCAAACAATGTTTATTTTGTTTTTCTTGAATAATATCTTTTACTTCTGAAGCTCCTTGATTCATCAAGTTCCATCCACGAATACATCCATCTAGGCGAGGGTTAATCTACATAAGAGTTGGCACAGAGATCAATGAGTTAATTTTTCAACACATCTAAGTTGAAAAAAATTAAGCAAAATACTGACAATATATTTGTTTGACTATTCAAGAAACTGGGTTTTCACTTTCTTTGCTAAATTCCCTTTTTACTGAGACATTACAACATTTTAGTCATTCTAAATTATTAAAAGATATTTTCATTTAGCTAAAAAATGCAAACAAAAAATGTTTTTATTCCTTCTTTCCTACAGAAATTTGGGTCTTTATAAAAACTATTTAGCATTTGGTTACATAGATTTGCAGTATATAATGTCACTGTGCCATCCTCCTCCTACCAAGATCAGTTGATATTGTCATTAACTTTAATCAGAGATTATCATGTTTTAAAGTGTCAACAGCTAATGATATCTTTATGAAACATCTTCCTCTTCCTCTGATGGATTCAGAAAGGATTATACATTGGCTGAACTGAAAACTGGTTACAACTCATGGAGCTTTTAAAAAGTTAAGTCTTGAAGATGGAGTCAACAACGTTCTAGAGTTGGAAACAGTTTAGACAGGAAACAACAGTAAGTTAGGATGTAATTTGGTGGAAGAAATGCATTTTTCCCTTCACCCCTCCCTCAATCTGCAAGAACAATATAGCTATTCTCCCAGACATCTATCCCTATATTGTAAAGTCAAACTTAGAGAGTTTAAAGCACATTGAGAAAGAATCAAAATCAATTTAAAATTTGTACAAATAAAGAAAATGTTAATTTCCCCCTTCCTAGTTCCGATCTTGACTTTCCAAACTTCAAAACTACCCTTCAGTTGCTAAATTTCATTCATGAGTTTTCACCAGTGCCTGAAGCCTTCTTGTCCAGATACATAAAAATATACTTATGGCCTTCTAACCCATCCATATCAGTCTGCCAGACCAGCTCTTTTCCCTGGAGGTCAATTTTCTCTAGAGCATCAATTTGGTGGAATGGTCTAGGCCAGCCATCCTTCCTCCCATTCTGCACAGTGCATGTAACTTCCACGCTTCCCCTTTTCCCTATGCTTTAGTTCCCTTTTGCATGATGTCTTCTCCATTATAATGAAAACTCTTTGAAGGCATAACTATCTTTTTCCTTCTATTTGTATCTCCAGTACTTAGCATTGTATCTGCATTTAATGCTAGTGAGCATTTAATAGTGCTTGTATCCTTTCTTCCTAAACTATGTTTTAAAGATATATTTATGGTATTGATTTTTCTGCTATTGTTGCTGATATTTAAATACTTTTGAAACAATTAAAGAACTAAAAACATACCAGAGGTAAGAGGTATTAAATGTTATGAGGTTGAATTATTACCAATTTTATAAGACCATTTTCCATCATCCGAGGCAATCCTGCGAAGTATACTTTAGTTTCCAGAAAACCATTGGTAGGTTTGAAAAGACGTCCAGGACTATTTATATTCATCACTGCTTCTTTGGCTATTTTAATACTTATGCTATTTTCCAATTCTTCAACAGACACCTAGAATCAAATGAAATGTAGTTACATTTTGAAATGTCAGGTTTAATAAATTAAATTACTCTAAGGGCAGACAACAAAGCGAGTTAAAGTAATAGCATTTGATCCAAAGCAAATCCAAAGCAAAGATAGATTAAAAAACACCAGTACCATAGAATATATTTTAAAATCCTACAAAGTATAGTATAAACAAAATGAAATATTGTATTGTAAAATGGGTAAATGATAATTTTAGTGATTGTTTACATATGTCTTTGGGGCTTTTGAGGTAATAGGACAATTATAAGATATTAAATACTTATCTAATCAGTGAATTAAGAATAAAATGTTAAAGTAAGTAAAGAAGAATTGGCATTTCAAAAACCCCATCTATTGCAAAGAATATATGTAATATGCATATATAAAATACATATATATGTGTATATTACATATATACTTTTTTCCATTTTTAGGAAATTCAAGTTACAACATCAAAAAATCTGAAAGCTAATTATCTTTAAAATGATTTCATTTTTAATTAGGTTTCTTTCAATTATTTTTGATATCAAGATATTAAACATTTGTCTAATTAGACATTTAAGAATAAAATTTTAGAGTGAAGCAGAATTGGCCTTCAAAAGTCCTGCCTATTATACAGAATACATATTTACATATGTGTGTAATATATATTTTTTCCATTTCCAGGAAATCTAAAGAAATTCAAATTACATGTCAAAAATCTGAAATCTAATTTTCTTTAAAAGGATTTCATTTTTAATTAGGTTCTTTCAATTATTTTTAAACTTTTGTTCAAAAGTTGCTTTTCTCCCAAGAAAATTGAGCAAAAGTTATTCAAATTAATTACAAGATGTATTTATGATTGTTTCATGTAAAAATATGTAATTAATATCAAAACCTTTCTTATTTTGTAATTAAAATAGCATGTCTGACTTTTATGTATGCTATTTTAATTATTACCTCTTATTCTACATCACAAAATTATTCCAAATAATTGATTTTAAATTGAATTTCTTTCATTTAAAATGATTTTGTGAACTTTAAAATGTATATTAAATTACTTGATTAAAGCATACTCTGTAACATAATTAATATCAATGTTTTTAAATTAGTGCATGAACTACCCTTTAGAAGTACATATATAAAATGATTGTTTTATTTGATATACATTTTTATTCCAAAGAAGTTTCTATTAAACATTCTATAGCATAATTTACCAAGCTAACAAATTTATAAATCAGTAATACATTATAATGCTATTCAAAAAAATTGAAAGACACTACAATCAAAAGTTACATATAAATTATTAAAAAGCTTAATGTAAACAAAATGGATACATACATATTCAGAATCTATCAGATTTAAAAATTTCTGAACTACTTCTTGATATGTGGTTTTTAATGCTCAGTCTGTTAGAAAATAATATGTAACCTCAGAAATAGGTTCCTCTAAAAATAGACAATATCATTTCATTTTCACAGGAAGACTTAGTAGCACAAAGTATAACAAAAATACAGTATTGTATATTATGTCTCTGATAAGGGCCAAGTCTTGAGAGATTGTAATAAATGTCCTCCATGATACTGATTTCACAGAATTAGAGAGACACTCTGAATACTTCTAACATTCTTTGCCATAACTTTTCCTTTCAAAGCCTGAGTATAGTCATCTGTAAAATGGGGCTAATAATATATGTACTACATTTGTTAATGTGTTTTATAACAATTTGCAATCTTTAAGTGCTATGGAAAGGCAAGTTAATATTATTTCCTGATTCTTGACCCATACTTTGCCTATTAATTCAATTCAAAAAGCATTTATTATGTGTCTACTATGTGCAAAGCACTATGCTAGATACTATGACATCATTCCTTATAATTAGGTAGTATTCTGCAATATAAATAATTGAGATATCCAGTGTGGTAAAAACTAGATTAACTGGAACAAGAGATCAACTGATAAAGAGCTAGTACAAAAATCTGATTAAATAATTAAATAGTTGTGTATATATATAGGAGGTCAGTGATATCCCTCAACCTACTGACTACAGGGTTATAACTGGGAATGGGGGGATGTAATTAAAATGAAGCCTGACTAAATGACAATGAGACACTGAATTTAGGGCTAGACGAGACCTAATAGATGATGACAATCTAATCCTTTTATTTCATAGATGAGTAAATCCTACAGAGCTTTACAGATATGGGGTCAGAATCAGAGCTTTTCAGTTTTTGGGTCAATATGCTTTCTACTTTGCCCTAAACAGTTATCTAAAGGAGGCAACTAAAGGTAAAATATAGTCCAGAGTAGACTATACATGCCCTTTAAGATATGCTTTGAACTTTATAAAGCGATGAGTATCACAGATAAATTATTAAAGATTAAATCCTTATCCTATTACAAAGATATGTAGTATATTTTGCATTTATAACATAAGATAAACTTGAATTTAACATCAATGTTGATATTTAATAAATTGACATTTGCTATTGCTCACTCATTGTATGCCTTTTCATGACCCTATGAACCAGACTATCCATAGGGTTTTGCTGGCTAAAATACTGAAGTAGTTTGCCATTTCCTTCTCCAGAAGTTCATTTAATTTCTACTAAGATTAATCATCACTGAATTTTATAGAAGTATACTAAAAGTTTACAGGCGAAATGTAAGACTGGTAATCTTAAAACTTACGATGTTCCATACACCATCATTAATAATTTTGCCACCACTTGTGACTTTAGTCCCATGTTCATTTTTGAACTGAATTTCAATCCTCCCATCACGAAGGGCAAGCAGGAACCATGCTGAGTGATCAAGGGATTCTGCATAGAGTATAACACCTTCTGAGTCATAGGTCCTAAAATCAAATTCGGCTGAAAATCTAATAGCAGAAGGAGAGATATTATTCAAAATGTGAAATTTTGGAAGGTGTAATAACTTAATGATACTGTCAAACATTCTCTGATTCAAAAAAGCAACTAAATATCTGGTTCTTTTGAATTAATCAAATAGTCAGCATTAGGTCTTTGGGTAGATTCTCTTTTGATAGATCTCTTCACATACAAATTATTTTGCTTGCTTTCTTGATGACAATCACATTTCCAAATTAACAAAAGCCTAATAAAGCTTTTGCTTGCTTTTATCTCTGTATCTGTAGATCCCCACTTTTCCTTCTAATTTTAGGCTTTTGCAAATCTCGTTTGAAGTATGAGGATTTTTAAAAGTAATTTATCTAACTTGCATCTCTTGCCCTCATCTAGTTAAAAAAGACAAAAACCAAAACCCAGCAACTTCTGGAGTTCATGAAAGTTTAAATGTTTATTTACTCACCATCTTAACAGATGTTACAAGAAACAGAATTGAAAGAGTAAAACATTTAAATGGAAAAGAAATAAATGACTAACACAGTGCCTGTCATATCAATCAATATCAATTGATTAAGCATTTGCTATGTTCCAGGTACTGAAAGAGCCTTAGGGAAAAAGCACCTAATTCAGGATGATAAATCAGTAGAAGAGACTTCAAAGGAGTGGTCAGACAAGTAGGAACAATTCCTATTCACAAAGTTTACATTCTGATGGCAGAGTACATATAAAGTACATAAAAACTGCATACAGAATAAATATAAGATAAACATCTTTATAAAAAAGTGTCTTCAATTTAGTGTTTGATAAACCCAAAGACCCAGTTTTTGGGATAAGTACTCACCATTTGACAAAAACTGCTGGGAAAACTGAAAACTAGTGTGGAAGAAATTAGGGCTTGACCCACACCTAACATCACATACCAAGATAAGATCTAAATGGGTTCATGATCTAGATATAAAGAGTGATATTATAAGCAAATTAGAGGAACATAGTACAGTTTACCTCTCAGACCTGTGGAGATGGAATAAATTTATGTCCAAAGAAGTACTGGAATTCTTAATTGAACACCAGATAGATAATTTTGACTATATTAAGTTAAAAAGGTTTTGTACAAACAAAACTAATGCAGACAAGATTAGGAGGGAAGCAATAAATTGGAAAATTATCTTTACATTTAAGGGTTCTGATAAAGGCCTCATTTCTAAAATATATAGAGAATTGTCTCATATTTATAAGAATTCAAGCCATTCTCTAATCGATAAATGGCCAAAGGATATGAACAGACAGTTTTTAGATGATAAAATTAAAACTATTTCTAGTCATATGAAAAGGTGCTCCAAATTATTATTGATCAGAGAAATGCAAATTAAGACAACTCTGAGATATCACTACACACCTGTCAGGTTGGCTAAAATGACAGGAAATAATAATGACGAATGTTGGCGGGGATGTGGGAAAACTGGAACACTGATACATTGTTGGTGGAACTGTGAACAGATCTGGAGAGCAATTTGGAACTATGCTCAAAAAGTTATCAAACTGTGCATACCCTTTGACCCAGCAGCATTTCTTTTGGGCTTATATCCCAAAGAAATCATAAAGGAAGGAAAGGGCCTCAGATGTGGAAGAATGTTTGTGGCAGCCCTTTTTGTAGTGGCTAGAAACTGGAAACTGAATGGATGCCCATCGACTGGAGAATGGCTGAACAAGTTATGGTATATGAATGTTATGGAATGTCATTGTTCTATAAGAAACGACCAGCAGGATGATTTCAGAGAGGCTTGAGAGACTGGCATGAACTGATGCTAAGTGAAATGAGCAGAACCAGGAGATCATTATACACGGCAACAACAGTACTATATGATGATCAATTCTGACGGACATGGCTGTCTTCAACAATGAAATGTTTCAACCAGTTCCAATTGTTCAGTGAAGAAAGCCATATACACCCAGAGAGAGGAATATGAAATGTGGACCACAATATAGCATTTTCATGCTCTCTATTGATGATTGCTTACATTGTGTTTCCTTTCTCTGATTTTTTTTCTTGTAGATATGATTTTTCTTGCACAACAATAAGTGTGGAAATATGTATACATATATTCTATGTCAAGTATTTTAACATAATTAACATGTAGTGGATTTCCTACCAACATGGGGAGCGGAGGGCCTGGGGCGGGGGGGGGGAAATTTGTAACAGAAAGCTTTGTAAGGGTCAATGTTGAAAAATTACCCATACATATGTTTTGCAAATAAAAAGCTTTAATAAAGAAAAAAATAAAATTAAAAATTAAAAAGTGTCTTCACAAGGTGTATATATATATATCTATATCTATATCTATACACACACATATATATGTATATATATGTACATATATAAGGTAGTTTTGGAGGGTCTATTCCTCATGCTCATTGCTCCATCTGGATTTGGACTGGCCATTTTACATGCATTAAATGCACTCCCTCCTTATCTCCACTTCACAGATTCCCTCTCTTCATTTAAGATACAATTTAATCTTTATTATTTTCATGAAGCCTTTGCTGAATCCCCCATCTGCTAATATCCACCTCTGTGCCTCATAGCTGCTATTTCTGAACACTATCGTTCCAGTGTGACCACTGTAAAATAATTCATATCACCTGAGTTCAATATCTAGCCTCAGACATTTAACACTTTCTAGATGTGTGACTCTGGGCAACTCACTTAAGCCCAAATGCCTCCGAAAAAAAAAATTTCCCAGGTAAATATGCATTCATGCAGTCTGAAATGACTAGAAGAAGGCAAGCAGATGGTTTAAGAAACGAAAGTAGATATGGGGTTCTTGTGCAGTAAGATAACTGTATAGATATGTATACATGTATTGGATTTGTCATATAATTTATTATATTTAGCATGTATTAGATTACCTGTCATCTAGGGGTGGGGGTAGGGGGAAGGAGGGGAAAAGCTTGGGAAAAAAAGTTTTTGCAAAGGTCAATGTAGAAAAATCACTCATATGTTTTGTAAATAAAAAGCTTTTAATAAAAAAATTAAAAAAATAAAGTAGATATGGGGAAGACTAGGACAAAGCTATCTTAAAAGTCATAAGTAGTTTCTGGATTTTTAATTATATGAATGCATCACAGAATTAATTTCATGCTCCCTTCTACAAGAACTTTTTCCTAATTGATATGGTAATTCATATAAGCCAATGTTTCTCCATCCAACATTCCTCTTCTTCCTTCTTTGTTCTCTAACACCTAGAAGTGAATAGCTGAAACAACCGCTCACCTGGTGATTTCAGGCAAACGAAACCGTAAGTATAAAACAGGGATCCCAACAAACTGTTCTGCCAGATAGAGTAATTCATAATTTTTTTCAAGGTTCAGAAGAAGACACAATGGAACAGTCTACAAAAACACAAAGAAAAAAGCATATGTTAGAATCCCCATGGATATGTAATGTTGCACAACTTTGTTCTGATCCACAGTGGGTTTTTTGGGGGGAGAGGGAGGCAAGTATATCCTATATAATATACTTATATAAGCTGAGATTCCCCTTAGGAGTCATAAAGTAGTAACATTCATACCTATGTATGTCTCATTATTTACTATCCTACATCCCATACTTTTGTAATTTAGTATTTTTAGTATTTAGTATTACTATTATATTATAAATAGTATTTTAGTAATACTATTTAGTATTAGTATATTTAGCATCTGAAGTTGCCACTTCTAATTTAGCCAGATATATTTCCTTTCCATTTTTAAATTCCCAATACAACCTTTCAGCATTTCTTCCCCCACTGTTGCTAATGCAAGTTAAGACTCCAGGGAATATCCATTACTGTATATTATCTCAAGATAATTTTTATTTAAAATACACTTTTCATTTGAATATTTTAAAGAGTTTTAAAAGACAATTGTCTCACAATAGTCAATAACTATAGTAATGTAGTAATTGATAAGCCCAAAGACTCCAGCTTCTTGGATAAGAACTCAGTATTTGAAAAAAATTGCTGGGAAAATTGGAAAATAGAATGGCAGAAACTAGGATCCACACCTAATACCTTATACCAATAAAATGTGGAAATTGGTTCATGATTTAAACAAAAGAGGTGATATGTATGCTTATGGTAACAAGCAAATTAGGAGAATAAGGGATAGTCTACCTCTCAGAGCTATGGAGAAGAAAGGAATTTATAGCCAAAGGAAAACTAGAGAACATTATGAAATGCAAAATGGACAATTTTGATTATATGAAATTAAAAAGATTTTGTACAAACAAAACCAGTGCAGCCAAGATTAGAAGAGCAGAAAACTGGGGAAATTTTTCCATCCAAGGGTTCTGATAAAAGCCTCATTTCTAAAATATATAGAGAGTTGACTCAAATTTATAAGAATACAAGCCATTCTCCAATTGATAAGTAGTCAAAAGATATAAACAGACAATTTTAAAAGAAATCAAAGCCATTTTTAGTCATATGAAAAAATTCTCTCAATCACTATTGATTAGAGAAATGCAAATTAAGACAACTCTGAGGTACTACTACACATCTGTCAGATTGGCGAAAATGACAGGAATAGATAATGACGAATGTTGGAGGGGATGTGGGAAAACTGGGACACTGATACATTGTTGGTGGAACTGTGAACGAATCCAACCATTCTGGAGAACAATTTTGAACTATGCTCAAAAAGTTATCAAACTGTGCATACCCTTTGACCCAGCAGTGTTTCTATTGGGCTTATATCCCAAAGAGATCTTAAAGGAAGGAAAGGGCCCCACATGTGCAAGAATGTTTGTAGCAGTCCTTTTCATAGAGGCTAGAAACTGGAAGCTGAATGGATGCCCATCAACTGAAGAATGGCTGAATAAATTATGGTATATGAATGTTATGGAATATTATTGTTCTATAAGAAACGACCAGCAGGATGATTTCAGAAAGACCTGGAGAGACTTGTATGAACTGATGCTGAGCAAAATGAGCAGAACCAGGAGATCATTATACATGGCAACAAAAAGACTATATGATGATCAATTCTGATGGACATCCTCTCTTCAATAATGAAATGTTTCAAACCAGTTCCAATTGTTTAGTGAAGAAAGCCATATACACCCAGAAAGAGGGATATGAAATGTGGACCACAACATAACATTTTCATGCTCTCTGTTGATGTTTGCTTGCATTGTGTTTTCTTTCTCAGATTTTTTTTCTTGTATGTACACATATATTCGATTTGTCAAGTATTTTAATATAATTAACATGTAGCAGACTTCCTGCCATCTAGGGGAGGAGTGGGAACTAGGGGGGAAAAATTATAATGGAAAGCTTTGTAAGGGTCAATGTTGAACAATTACCTATACATAAATTTTGCAAATAAAAAGAAAACTATCTTTGTATGTATTTTGAAAATAAAGAGCTATTATTAAATTGTTTTAAGTCAGTTGTTTCACACCATTTCAGCAAAGTAGATAACAATGCCAAACAAAATATTTTAAGAAGTAGAAACGTCACATGGTGAGCAAAGAATCAAAACCACTTTAGAATGAATATATTATTTCATAATATCTCTCACATCACACAGCAGAGCAGACTCATCTCTGAAATTTATTTTGAACTCAATGGCCCTTATTTTCCTGTATCACAAGAGAGCAGAAAAAGTTCTTCATCTTGTGGAACCATGTTTTTGAAACAATAGTTTTATTTGGTGTAATAAAAGGAGTTGTGACTTTTTTCTTACTGGTAATTTTTAATAAATGTCATTAGATTTGCAGAAGCCCACACAATATTTGGTTTTAAGATTTCAACCAAATATATTTAAGTTTTATTTTACAAAATTCTCAGTATCAACAGGAAGCATTAGATGATGAATACACTCATTGTCATCTGAAGTGGTTCAGAATAAAAATTATTGAAATATTGTTAGCTGGGGGCAGCTAGGTGGCGCAGTGGATAGAGCACCAGCCCTGAAGTCAGGAAGACCTGAGTTCAAATCTGGTCTCAGACACTTAACATTCCCTAGCTGTGTGACCCTGGGCAAGTCACTTAACCCCAATTGCCTCAGCAAAAAAAAGAAAAAAAAAAGAAATATTGTTAGCTATGTGAGTCAATATAGATTTACTTTGCTTATATTTGTATAAAAATGCTCAGGTTTATCTCCAATTTATTCCATATCTATATTTTCATAGTCATTTGAACTATTTTTTCCTCCAATAGCAATAAGCTCATTGACAACAAAGGCTTTTTTTGTTTTTCTCCATATCCTTGGCACTCAGCACAGTGCCTAGAACATAGAAGACACCAAATAAATGCTAACTGACTAAAAAGCACAAAATTCAGTGAAGAACAGACATGTACAGGAAAGTTTTTTGGTATGTGTGCATGTTGAGCCTGGTGCTCAACTTGAGTCTAGGTATAAAAATGAGTTTAAAAAGTGATATCCAGAGCAGTTGGATGGCATAGTGGATAGAGCACTAACCCTTAAGTCAGGAAGACCTGAGTTCAAATCTGGCCTCAGACACTCATTCCTGGCTGTATGACCTTGGGCAGGTCACAACTACAATTGCCTCAGAAAAAAAAAAAAGTGATACCCTTCTTAATATTCTAAAATAGCCAACTTGTTAGCAAATCAGAATAGTAAGAAGAGACTGAAGAACAAAATAGTTTCTCTGGTACTTTTGCTAAATGTCATATGTATGACCACATATAAAATAACAACCACATTCAACTGCAGGAAAGGAATGCAATCAAATTTTTGAATGGAGAATTTAAAATTCCAGTAAAATCAAATTAATATGTGTAAAGAACTTTGTAAACCTCATACTATTATATGATTGCAACACTCACTGTTATTACTTGAAATGGGTAGGAACATGCTAATGATAAAGTGCCTATTGTCTTCTTGAATCAAGCAAGTCACATAATAATTAAAAATGCATTTATAAGAACAAATGAAAGTTTTATGTTAGTAAAAATAAAATTTGGAGGCCAAGACTTATAATTTCATCCACATAGGAGATTGCTTACATATAAGTACTTTTTCGCTAACACAGATCTACAACTCATCTGCAACTTTACCATTTTAGAAGTTTGCTTAGAAGACATAAGGAGATTAAATCACTGCCAACTGTCACACAATTAATTAATGTTACACTTCAGGACTTGAACACAGTTAAATGATAGAATCTCAGGACTGGAGACAGGAAGGCATGAGTTCAAGTCCCAACTCAAACAATTAACAGCCATTGACTAGGTCACCTAACCACTGTTTGCCTCAGTTTCTTGATCTGTAAAATGGGCTAATAACATATCTTCCAGGGTTGTTGTGAAATTAAATGAGGTAATAATTGTAAACTGTTTAGTCTACTCCCTGGCACATAGTAAGTGCTATATAAATGTCAACTATCATCATTTTCATCATCATCATTTTTTAAAATTGTTTTAAAATAAACTTTTAGATCATTTATTTAGTTTTAATCTGTTATAGATTGGATATATACTTGTTAATCACTACTGTATGTGCTCCAGGACAGAATTTCCCATGTTTACATGTAAAGTACCTATATTTAAGCCCATGTGCAAATGCATATAAAATAATAATATATTCACAATCCTCATCATAATAGTAATAAGCATTATAGAATTCTTGCACTATAGTCAATTTAATCCAAAATATGATGTATTCTGTCTCATGTTGTCTGCTAATAAAAAAGTACTATATTTTGTTTGGCTAGATTAGCCCTTATGCTTGGTTTGTGTTTCCAAATGGAAAAATCTGAAGATTGAGGTTGGGTATTGAAATTTATGTCTGTGTGTGTGTGTATATATATATATATATATATATATATATATATATATACTATTCTCTCAATACATCTTATATGTACACATGTACATACAGATGTATTTTTGTATATATATATTACTAAAGCCCTCCCCTGGTGACTTATAAGTATGAAGTGACCCTGGGTTTTCAAATGCTTTACTGGTAGAATGAAAGGTCTAGTAATAATAAAAATAGTAATAGATAACATTTAGATAGCACTTAGCATACGCTAAGAGCTTTATAACTGTTACTTCATTTTCTTCATCATTTTTTAAGGCTGACCCTCTAGCCATTATCCCATCCTACATCTCTAGGTAAAAGTGTTTGGGATTTTGGAGGACCAAACCTGGGGCAGTTAGGAGGCATCGTGAATAAAGTGTAAGCCTGAAATCAGCAAGGCTCACATTCAAATCCCATTTCAAATAATTAGCAATAGCTATGTGACTCAGGTCACTTAACTTCTGCTTGCCTCAGTTTCCTCATCTGTAAAATGGAGCACCTATCTCCCAGGGTTTTTGTGAGGATTAAATAAAGTAGTCCTGTAAAACACTTAGCATAGTGTGGCACATAGTAGTTGCTATATAAATGTTAGCTATTATTTAGTTGGGTTATAGAACTCCCAGTGAGAAATCTCCTTCTACTACTATGGATCAACAATTGCTCTGTAACTTAGAGAGTTACCTGGGTACTCTAAGATTAAGTGACTTGCCCAGGGACATATGGTCTCTTCAGAGGATCATAGATCATAGTACTATGGATTTTAGAGCAGAAAGAGGTCTTAGAAGTCATCCAGTCCAATTCCCAGATCACACACCAGAGGACCAGGAAGGAGAGGTGACTAGCTTACAATTATACAATTATGGTAGTGCCATAGTCTGCACTCAAATCCTGATCCTTTGATTCCTAAATCCAGCACTCTTTCCACTGTTTCCCACAATAATTAAACTCAGGTCTTCCTGTCTACTAGATAGCTGTCTACTCATTATATTACGCTGCCTGAAGACAATGCTAACATATTAAACATGCTAATAAAAATGCTAATTATCTGGGTGCTAATTTTTGGAATTATTAGCTTTGTTTTGTACATAAAAAATTTTCATTATATTGTCAAATTTCATCTTGAGTGTGAAGGAAATAGACTTTATTTTAACTAAAATATGTATTAATCTACAGATCTTGTTATAATGTTTCTAAACACATGATATTGTTTTCTTTAGTAAAGGAAAAATTGTACCCAATTGTACACAATCTACTAGTAAACAAAAGACTTCTGAATCTCAAATCTCACTAACTAAAAACAAGAATAGAATGCACGGATCAGTACAGTTGTCCTTGACCCAACCCTAACTTTAATCATCAAAAAGACTGTTTCTACTTGAAGTTGAACATTTTTCAACTATCTGGTAGATCTCAAACTGTGGAATGAGAGAATATGTTCAGATTCAGATAAAGGATATCAGTCACTGGAAAATGCTTTCACTGAAGTCTCTTCATGGATACTTTTTTTCTTTCTCACAAGAAATAAGAACTTTAAATCTTTTTGGTTCCCGTAGTGATTTTGTAGGGCTATCCAGTTGCTTGATCAGTGCTCTTCTGATTCTCTACCATTGCATACCTTTGAAGAAGTCTTATGTTGAAGGGCCTTAGCTAAGGTCAGCTGTCATAATGTAGAGTTTATCTTACATAAAATGGGCCATGACTAAGGGTTAGTTTTGTTGCACAGCAGTTTTAATGGAAATACTATCACCTTTATAACTTGTCTCTGTTGTCCCAGAAGGAAACAAACAAACAAACATTTATTAAGTACCTACTATACTCCAGGAACTGTTAAGCACTTTACCATTTATCATTTGTTCCTCACAACAACATTAAGCAGTAGGTGCTATTATTATCCACATTTTACGCTGGAAGAAACCAAGACAACAATGGTTACATGATTTGACCAGGGTCACACAGTAAATGTCTAAATCTAGATTTGCACTCATATATTCCTGACTCCAGGAGCCAGCACTCTCCTACAAGGCCACCTAGTACAGGAAAAACATCTAAGAAGTTTGACCACTTCATTAAAAGGCAAATAGAGATGGGGAGAATTTAGCATTTAGAGATTTTTACCTCACAATTCTTCTGATCTTGAGTAAGCCTGAATCCTTTCTTCCCATCACAATAGCAAGAATATCCTCCAGGATGATTGACACAAAGTTGAGCACATATATTTTCTGCACATTCATCTATATCTGTAGAGAAACAGAGCATATACTTGAGAACTCAATGTTCAGTTTAAAGTTTTAGTATTGAAAATAAGACAATTTCTCCAATCAAACAAATGTCTGTCAGATCCTAGTAGTAGGGGTGGAAAATAAAATTTTTAAATGTTTGGCTCTGGAAATTATAATGGTTCATAATTTCACTCTTGCTTATTAAGCTCTTCATTTTTCTTTTCTTCTGATTCTTTTTTGTTTGTGTGTGTATACTTTTTACATATTTGATTTAAATATTTAATATTTTCCCAGTTACACTTAAAACAAAAAAAAAAACTTTAAACTTGTTTTTAAAATTTTTGAGTTCTAGGTTCTTTTCCTTATCCCCACCTACAATTACGAAACCACAGAGGAAGTTATGCAAAACATTTCCATAAAAACAAGTTGTAAAATAAAACATATTATCTCCTACCCTAATGAAAATAAAAACCATCTAGAAAAATTAATTTAAAAAACAGAGAATAAAAATGCTTCATTCTGTATTCAGACACAATCAGTTCCTTCTCTGGGTAGGGCTACGATTTTTCATCATAAGTCCTTCAGAGCAGTCATAGATGATTATACTATTGAGAATGGCAAACTCATTTACACCTGGTCATCCCAACACATTGCTACAACTTATACATTTATATAGTATATTTCTTTTTAAGTTTATGGAGGATTTTCAGGTTGTTATTTTTTTTTCTGAAAGCATCCTGTTCATTATTTCTCATAGAACAATAATATTCCATCACAAACACATACCACAATATATTGAGCCATTCCTCAATTTCCCAACATCAGCATCCCCACAATTTCCAATTTTTTTTTGCCTTGACGAAAGAGTTGCTATGAATATTTTTAGCATATGCAGGTTATTTTCCTTTTTTTAAAAAAATTTCTTCTGGTATTCATGCCTAGTAATGGTGTTTTTAGGTCAAAGGATATGTATGAATTTATAACTTTTCAGGCACAGATCATATCTTTTGATCATTTATCAATTGGGGCACAGCTCTTATTTTTTTATAAATTTGACTCAGTTCCCTCTATATTTGAAAAATTAAGTCTTATCCAAGAAACTTGCTTTGAACTTGTTTTTTATAATTACTATTGCTAACTGTATTTTCCCCCATTTATTTTCTCTCTTTTCACCCTGTCCTCCTCAAAAGTGTTTTGATACTAACCCCTTTCCTCCCCAACATGCCCTCTCTTTTATCTCCCTCCTTCTTTTCCCTTATCCCACTCCCATAATATTCTCCTGCAGGTTAAGGTAAGATTTCTATTCCTCTACTGAATATGTATGTTTTTTTTTCTTTTTTGAGTCAATTCTGACAGGAATAGGATTCATTCACTCAGCCTCTCCTCCACTGTAAAAAGCTTTTTCTTGCCTCTTTTTCAGGGCAGATAATTTGCACCATTCCACTCCTCCCTTTCCCTTTTTCCCAGTATATTCTTCTCTCACCCCTTAATTTCATAATTTAAAAAAAATTATCCATTCATATTAAACTCAAACCTATGCCCTCTATCTATATATACTTCTTCTAACTTCCATAAAAATAAAGTTTTAACCAGGAATGAGTAATAAGTATCAATCTCTCATATAGGATGTAAATATTTACAAAAAAAAAGAATGTAAATATTAAGTCCCTGATGATATCACTGTCCTGATTATTTCCTTATGCTTCTCCAGAGTCCTGTATTTGAAAATCAAATTTTCTATTCAACTCTGGTCTTTTCACTACAAATGCTTGAAAATTCTCAATTTCATTGAATGACCACCTTTGCCTCTGAAGGATTATACTCAGTTTTGCGGGATAGGTGATTCTTGGTTGTAATCCTAGCTCCATTGCTCTTTGGGACATCATATTCTAAGCCCTCCAGTCCTTTAATATAGAAGCTGCTAAATCTTGCATGATCCTGACTATGGCTCCACTATACTTGAATTGTTTCTTTCTGATGCTTGAAATATTTTCTCCTTGATCAGGGAGTTCCAGAATTTGGCTATAATATTCCTGGGAATTTTCATTTGGGGATCACTTTCAGGAGGTGATCAGTGTATTTTTGCAATTTCTATTTTACCCTCTAGTTCCAGAATATCAGGACAGTTTTCCTTCATAATTTCTGTAAACATGATGTCCAGGCTTTTTTTTTTTGTTTATCATGACTTTCTGGTAGACCAATAATTTTTAAATTATCTCTGCTGGATCTATTTTCCAGATCATTTGTTTTTCCAATGAGGTATTTCACTTTTTTCCTAATTTTTTTCATATTTTTTGGTTTTGCTTTATTGCATCTTGATTTCTCATAGTCATCAGGTCCCATTTATTCAGTTCTTTTTTTTAAGGAATTATTTTTTCCTCAGTGAGCTTTTGTACCTCCTGTCCCAATTGGCCAATTTTGCTTTTTTTAAGGAAGGCATTTTTCTCCTCATTAGCTTTTTTGCATTTCCCTTTGTACCACTCTCAATTCTTTTCCTAATTTTTCTTGTCTCTTACTTGATTTTCAAAATTATTTTTGAGCTCTTCCATGACCTGAGCCCTATCCTTATTTTTCTTGGAGGCTTTGGATGCAGGAGCTTTGACTTTGTCATCATCTTCTGAGTATGTGTTTTGATCTTCCTTGTCACCTTAGCTTTAAATAGTCAGAAACTTTTTCTATTGTCTGCTTATTTTCCTAGCCTGTTGCTCATCTTTTAACACTTTATTAAAGTAGGGCTCTGTTTCTAGGGTAGAAGGTGCACTGTCCCAACCTGTTTTTCAGAAATTCTTCTAGGGACCTGACCACAAGCTCTCTTTTCTGCCCTGGAGCTGTCAGCAGTGTCCTAGTGCCACTATAGTTACGAGATCTAGTGTGATAGAAGCCACAGAGTTCTCCTTTGCTGAAGCTGGGATTGGGGCAGGGGTCAGGGCTAGGGCTGGGGCTGGGGCTGGGGCTATGCTGGCACAGTAGCAATTGAGGTAACGAATCTGCTCTTTCACCTAGTCTAAATAAATAAATCTGGGAGGGGAAGACCTTCAGGGTTTCTGGTCAAAGCAGAAATGATGGCTACTTACATTCAGTCTGGGACAATCAGGATCAAATGACCAAATAGGGCTTAGTTTAGAATCTATTGGTGGCCAATTAGAATCAGATTGCTCCTGGGTTAGGGGATGGTTCTTAAGATAGAAATCAAGCCAGTAAACCCCAAGATATTTTGGGAGAGTTCAAAGGTACAAAAAAGAAAAAAAAAGATGCTTTTAAGAGCATAACACATACTCCCAATTCTGTCTTAGGAGGACAACAACAGTATTATTAAAACTATATATTCATGGGCTCTGTTTAAATCATAATATAAGAAATTATTTTTATGGTAGTATATTCATTGATAGTTAAGATAAATTTTAAAACAAAACTATGTTGGTTCATACATATTCAAATTTTTTTAATTGAACATTAGACTTTTAAACATAACACTAATTGCAAAAACATAGAATTTAAAATAAAGTACTTTTCTCCTTCCCTTTCTCATCCCCAGTCTCATTTCTTTCTCCCCTTTACTCCAAAGTTGCAGAGAATAAATACTAATATTGTATTCAGATAATAAGCATTACAAGTTAATTGATCCCTGAAGCATGAAAGCATTAGCTGCGGCCAATAAAAGAAAGGAATGCACCTGCATTTCTCTCCTCTGAGACTATCTATAAGCAATCTTGAAAAAGGAAAGGGACCCAGACTTCTTAATCAGTATTCATAAACTAGCTCTCACTCTTCAGAGAAGAACGTGTTATCAGGAAAAAAATATTTAAGTCAGGCAAGACTTTAGAGCAGAGCACTGTAGGTTTGGGACCCTGGATAACTAAATGTCCTGAGTGTTTTTATTTTCCTATATGTATCTCTGAGGAGAAGCTCATTAAATCAATTGTACTACAAACTGTTGAAAGATATGTCATGTATGAAATGTGTGAAATACTATGACCAAATATATCAGGAACACTGATACATAAAATTTTAATACAAAAAAAACCTTCCTTAGGAAAGGGCCCCACATGTGCAAAAATGTTTGTGGCAGCCCTTTTTGTAGTGGCTAGAAACTGGAAACTGAATGGATGCCCATCAATTGAGAATGGCTGAATAAATTATGGTATGATATTATAAGGACTGAAGTTTACACAGTATGCTAAAAAGAATCCCTGGGATGATCTAAAAGGGATCCAGACTTGTGACCAAGAGATATGATAGTACCTAAAAAGGAATTTCACACCCCAGTTAAAATAAGAGTTAAATTGGAGATTAGTGAGTAGTAGCTAGAGGAAAAAAATTCAAAAGACAGATTCAAACATACCAAAGGATTTCTTTACTTAGCTGGTTGTGTACAGATGACTAGAGCTTGTGTCACTAAAGAGTTAAAGATTGATTCTGGACTATCTAGCTAAAGAGGTGATAGACCCTTCCAAATATGAGAAAAAAAATCATAAAACAGCTCAAGATAATCTGGTGCCAGTAGGATATGCACTAGAGATACCAAGTAGGAACATTGAAATGACATCACTATTTCTGCAGCACTGGAGTTGTGAGTTGTCCCAGTCATACATGTATGTACCTTGGCCATAAGTATTCTTTATGTGTATATAAGTTCATGTTTTCTGGGCATTCAAATTTCCTATGTGATTCAAATCAGTGGTGTGGCAGACATGGAAAAGTGTACTTTTGTGTCCCATGTCTGCCACACCACTGATTTGACTCACATAGGAAATTTGAATGCCCAGAAAACATGAAATTATATACACATAAGGAGTACTTATGGCCAAGGTACATACATGTATGACTCTTACCATATATTTTGACATGATGTTTCATTAAATATTTGGGGGAAGCAGGTTAAATTAGTGTGTGCTCTTTTTGAACAGGTAAAATTAAAGACACTGATTAAATATTATGATTTTAAGTGGATACTCATCCACAACAAAATGCCTCAGACTTGGTGTAGGTTTCTGGATACATATGTAGTAGGGAGATCTGGAATACTATACTATTATAGATCAAATATCACATAGCATTATCCTAATCATTTCACCATGCATGCTACACTACAGTATTCTATATCTATTGTATGGCATGTTCTTTTATTTATAAAAAAGATTTTGTTCTAATGATGCTCATGACAGGATTAGCCGGCATCCTTATTTAATAGGAAAAGATGATTTGCTTAATGATATATATTAGAAATCATTAGAAAAACTATGAATATAATCCACTCCTGCAACTTTACCTTCACATTCCATTGACATGGGGTTATATCTGTAGCCTTTGGAACATTCACATTCAAAGTCTCCTGGGGTGTTCTTGCACAAAGCTGTCCCACAGACTTTTGAAGACAAAGCACATTCATTCACATCTGTAAATGATACCAAAATCTATATATTACAAACAAAATTCATGCTAGAATATGCCAGTAAACTAAATAAATAAACCTACATTTATGATATGCCTTTTCCTAGTTCTACCATGAATTTAAGGAACAGAAAATAACAATGTTTTGAGCTAAAGGTATTGATTTACATTAAAAATTACCTAGTTACAATGACCATCCTTCTTTTCTCAAAATCTCTCTAGATTTAACACAAATATGGATAAACTTTTAGGTTACATTCTTACTGACTTTACATAATTAAGAAAAAGGAGAAAAAAGTGTTTTTCCCTGCTTCCTTTTCAAATAGGAGAAAAAAAATGTGAAATGGTCTGAACAAAGAGAACCAAATAGGTTCCATATAATGTTTGCTCTCTAAACAGATTTCCAAATGAAAATCTGTCAATAATAGAAAGCAGTAAAGAAAATAAATCATGGTTCCCTTTTGATATACATGGATGAACACTTTGTTCCAGTTAGTCTATATTCATTGCTCTATTGAGTTAGGATATGAACAAATAAGATCAATTATTAGTGAGATTAAGAATGAGGCTTTATGTTGTGGGAACTTGTAATTTATTCCATAACAATTATCATTTAAACTTTTGTTCTAATCTGATGTTTCTTGTGCAGTAAGATAACTGTATAGATATGTATACATGTATTGTATTTGTCATATAATTTATCCTATCTAGCATGTATTAGATTACCTGTCATCTAGGGGTGGGGGGCGGGGGGAGGGAAAGGAAAAGCTTGGGAAAAAAAAATTTTTTTTTGCAAAGGTCAATGTTGAAAGGTCACTCATATGTTTTGCAAATAAAAAGCTTTATTAAAAAAATAAATAAATAAACTTTTGTTCTAGAAACTTCAGGATTATTCATTTTATGATGTGATAGATAAGGTAGGAAATTAAATATCAATGACCGCTAGTTGTTTGATAATGAAATATGAGAAAAAACAGATAAATGCCTAAGAAATAAAGAGGAAAAGAGAAAACAATGAGTGAACTTTCCTCATCTGCATCATATGAGGAAAAAATGTAAAATTTAATAGAAAAAAGATTACATTTTCTTTTCTGAAAAAGGTATAGTGTTTTAATTTCATCCAAAACACAGAGAATAAATGATACAGTTGAAATTCCAGACCATTACTCTTTCTAAAATATTATGAACATACTCTACAAATAATATTCTCCAAGTAACAAAATGAATCAAATTTATTATTTTTCTGAATTAATTCAAAAAATTATTTTAAAAAATATCAGTAATGCTTCTAGCAGAATAATCTACTTCTAATGGTGTTCCCAAAGGATGTTTAATGAAAATTAAAAGTAATTTTTAAAACATTAAATTTCTGGTGTTTATCATACTTTCATTTGACCCATCTATATAATTTTATATAATTATATATGCAGGACTTTTGCATTAGTCACAATAATTTGAAACAGTTGTGTGAATGATCTAAAACAAAACTATTTAACAATACATTATATTTGACTTTGGAAAATAGAAACATGACCCAATACACTTGAATATGTATACACTCATATATGTTATCTCTCTGTTCACATCCTCAACCTTATTCTGTTTTAGCTCTATCAGTTTAGGACAATGAAGAAGAGGTTACAAATAATATACCATAATGGATAAGCCATTTATAGATAATCCAAAACTGACCCTATAATCATTATCAGACAGTGAGTCAGTCAATAAGCTCATATCAAGAATATATTAAGCACATATGAGACATGCTTTCCTTTGATAAATTGTTATTCACCATCCTCTAATCATCAATTGAGGAAATTTCCATTTTTCTTCTCATAAAAAAAGCTTCAGGCACCATGGAGTTCATTGGAATGGAATAAAGAGTTCCAATCCCTGCCAAGATGCTGCTTCTCCTTCACTGAGGACAGAGAAATCCCTAACTGTCTCTAGCAGTGGAGTTGTTCCATCTCTCAAGAGCTATGCTTGTGCCATGACTGTGGTCAATTTTCCAGTCACTTCCTGACTTCAGACATTCCTTACCTGCATTCCAACTTCTACCTTCAGTGGAAACTTGTTTCCCTGAACTTTTGTTGTAAGAAGAGTCATCTCTTTTTACCTGGACACACATCACTACAGTACTTTCTAGATATCTTCATATCATGTCCCTTTGAAGAGATATGTTCCCCCCCTTTCTTCCCTTGCCTTCAAGCTCCATGACTAAGAACAGTAATTGCACAAACACTACAATTCCTGGTAAGCATATATTAAACAAAGGCCTCATTATTCCAATCACTATTCTCTCTTATTTGCTGTACAAAACAACTCTCTCTGATTAATACTCTCCAATACGTACTGTCTTTCCCTATTAGAATATAAACTCTGTGAAGGCAGAGATCATTATGATTATTTGCAGTTGTATTTCCAATACTAGTACATAGTAAGAAGTTACTACAAGAACTTACAAAAAAAAGTGCTTTTTTCATTCACTTATTCACTCACTCAGCCTTGGTGGAGAATGATCTCACATCAAGTTGCTTCAAATCCCTTTGTCTATAGAACAGAAGTGAGGAAGATCATACGAAAAACCACAACTAAAGCATTGTTAAGTTTCTTATTTATTTTCCTTAATCTAATAGCCCTAATTCTAGCAGGCAATATCCAGTAAGGTAAAGTCAATAATGAGCCATTAGGACTCTTTAAAACAATTGCAATTTAAAACAAACAAAGAAACAAATAAATAAATAAATGCCATGCTATAAAAATATTTTAAAGTTTTTAATTTTTTAAGTAAAGAAATATTTAAAATGCTCAATTATAAATAGTTTCATATAAACTTGACTTGAAAATTATTTATTTGGCTATACCTGAAATGAAACATTTCATTATTAGGTGATAAAACAGAAGTCTACAATCTAAAATGTAAAATTGTAAAATTAAAAAAAAAACTTCACTGTATAAAATTGCTTGTCTTAAAATATAACATAGGGTAAAATTTGAACCATTTATTATTTCCCATTCATTTCTCAGATCTACACTGATATCTAATGACAGCAAAAAGTATTTTTTCCTTAATTTATCAGACACTTGCTTTTTGATGTGAATCTTAGTAAACTTATGATTATAGTCTTTTGATTCCAAGCTTATCCACATCTTGGCTAAGACCCCATTCCAATATTTTTTACATATATTCTCTTGACTTACCCATCAGGTAACTGTCATGAAGGAAAAGCCCTATATAAATGAGGGACATATAAGCATGTCTTCTGATCACTAGAGATATGATATCAGTGCTTAAAGTGCTTACTTTGAGGGTTGAGAATAAGTTGTTGGGTTTTTTTCCCAAGAAATATATTCACCGATTCTTTAGTGGGAAAGATACTGTATTCTAATAAGCAAATGTCTTTGGATATTTTTTAAAATTTTTTTTATTTGCAAAACATAGGTATGTGTAATTCTTCAACATTAACCCTTACATAGCTTTCTGTTACAAATTTTTCCCCAACTCCCCTCCCCTCCCCTAGATGGCAGGATATCCACTACATGTTAATAGTGTTAAAATATTGGCAAATCGAATATATGTATACATATTTCCAAACTTATCATTGTTGTTCAAGAAAAATCGTATCTACACGAAAGACATATCAGATAAAGGAAAAGCAATGTAAGCAAACATCAATCAAGAGTATGAGAATGTTATGTTGTGGTCCACATTTCACATCCCTCTCTCTGGGTGTATATGGCTTTCTTCAGTGAACAATTGGATGTGGTTTGAAACATTTCATTGCTGAAGAGAGCCACGTCCATCAGAATTGATCATCATATAGTATTGTTGTTGCTGTGTATAATGATCTCCTGGTTCTGCTCATTTCACTCAGCATCAGTTCATGTAAGTCTCTCCAGACCTCTCGGAAATTGTCCTGCTGGTCGTTTCTTACAGAACAATAATATTCCATAATATTCATATACCATAATTTATTCAGGCATTCTCCAATTGAAGGGCATCTATTCAATCTCCAGTTTCTAGCCATTACAAAAAGGGCTGCCACAAACATTCTTGTACACGTGGGGCCCTTTACTTCCTTTATGATTTCTTTGGGATATAAGTTCAATAGAAATGCTGCTGGGGTCTTTGGATACTTAATGAGTCATTTTTAAAATTTCTTTCTGTAATAAGAACTAGTATCTCAAATCTATGTATCCCTTTAAAATTTCTAAGTGGAATACTTATTTTAGCTAACAGAAAGAAGCTTGGTTTCAGTGACTAGAATGATTATAATAGTCTGTCATGATTAGAATAGTCTGCCATTATAGCCTCAAAGCAATCCTCATAGATACATTGAAGGAAAATGGCTGGCCACAAATAAGACATTGAGAAGGGAATATTTAATAGTCTAAATCATTTTAAGATCATTTAAAGCAGTGGTTAAAACTAAATTTACTAAGGAATATTATATTTACATGTTGTATTATATTGCCTGTTCTAAGGAAAAGTTACAGCCTTGCTATAAGATTCTGCAATTCCATATTCTGAGATGAAAAGGGAGAAATGGGGAAAAAAATTAGTTAACCTTTGTAGTTAATTTACTTACTATACTTATTTGCTAAATAATTTCTTTTAACCAATTTATTAATAAAATAAAAGTAAACGAGGTGAACTATTTTTAGTTGTCATAAGCAAAGATGAATTTCAGAAAATTAATTTCCTCTTCCTCCCAAATAAAATTTTAAAGGTTCAACAAGAATGGATAAAAAGTACTTAGGCAATTTTTAATCTTTCCCAAACCAAATAATTCAAGCAGTCTGCTGGGGAAAAATCATGGAGCTTGGGGGAAGGGAACCATGTGAAAGAGAGGAAGAGAAATAAAATCTATTTCAGAATTTTAAAAAAGCAAGCAAGAAAAATAAATTAATAAATAGGGTATATAAAATGTTAAAGGAACTGGCATTATTTATTTGGTCTAGGAATCAAGTCTTCAAGTATTTACACAAGAATATTACCAAATGATCATAGAATTACAGAATTTTCATAAAATCTATGACCTAATCTATCACCCCAATTTTATAGATAAGGAACAGAGATCCAAAGAAATTATGTAACTGGCTCATTACACAGTGGCAAAGTTGAGAAAAGAATGCAAGCTCCTGACTTCTTCTCAGACAATCAACAAGTAATTATTACGCAACTATCATATGTATCAGTCACTGTGCTGGGTGCTAGGGATGCAAAACCAAGAGTTAAATAGTCTATGCCCTCAAAGAACAGTCATTGTTGACTCTCTGGTGAAAGCAGAACAATGGGAAATTAACTTGGGCTGCATCTGAAAGGATTTAGTTCAACTATGAAGGAAAAAAAAATTTAGAGAATAATTATTAAATGGATTGGGTTATTTAGGATGATTATGAATATTCTGTCTAGATCTTTATATCACTGAATGATGCAGTCAGGCTTTTTTATTCAACAATAGCCTTTTTCAGGGACATGATACAAGGACAATGTCAACCTTAATTTTAATTTCATGCAGAAAACACCTCTTTATTCCTCGTGATCCTTACCTCTACAATCCTTTCTATCAGAAAGCAAATAAAAGCCACTCTCACAGGAACAGCGGTAAGTTCCAGGTAAATTTGTACAGATTTGACTGCAACCTCCCTTTATATAAGAAGGATCTTCACATTCATTAATATCTAAAAGAGAAAGAGGAAAAGCATTTTTTTAAAAATCTATAACTGTGGGGATCCTTTTTCCTGATCCTTTTAAAGCTTTTTCAAATGATTAAATGCTGTCATTTTGGGTTATATAGTAAACGTACCTTCTTCACACCTTGTTCCTTGCCATCCAGGTTTACAAACACAAGTGAATTGGCCTTGGCCATCTATACAGTGTTCATAGCCAACTTCATTACAGGGCAGAGGATTGCACTGATTTGGGATTGCTAAGAGAAATAGAAAACTTTGCAAATTAACCCAAAAAATCATAATCTCCAGTAAAAATTATGAAAACCTATAAAAAGTGTAAGAAATTATCTTCATGTTTGAAGGGAAGTTTTCACAGAAATTTTTTTTTCATTATGTGAATTAGATAAATTCTTTATAGCCTTATAGAACTGAGAGAACACATTTTTTAAATGTGTTTAAATGTTTTTAAAACATTTTTTAAAGTTTCAAGCTCTAAATTCTATTCCTCCTTCCCTCCTCTCCCTCTTTCTGAGAAGGCAAGCAAACTGATTTAGAGCAAGAAGACAAGGGAGGAAGGAAGGAAGGAGGTAAAGGAAGGAGGAAGGAAGGAAGGAAGGAAGGGAAGGAAGGAAGGAAGGAAGGAAGGAAGGAAGGAAGGAAGGAAGGA
>JAJPUD010009512.1:0-29194 GCA_023553655.1 Myrmecobius fasciatus
TGCTTGCCATCTTGGGGAGAGAAGAGAAGGTAAGAAGGAAGAATAAATTGAAATCAAAATCTTACAAAAACAAATATTGAACACTAAAAAAGAGAATAATAAATTATATATACATACACACATATTTTTAAAACCTAGAAAAAATAAAACATTTTATGGTGATGCAATAATTTTTAAAATATTAGACTGTTTCTTTGATGATGTTATTATTTATCAAATATGTACTGAAGGGAAAGGAGTTACATATATAAAAATAAAAGCCATTTGTCCATTGATAAATGGTATAAGGGTATAACAAGAAGATTTCAGGAGAATTCAAATGTATTTTTAGTCATAAGAAAAAAAAAGTAACATGCATCTGTTGATTAGAGAAAGATAAATTAAAATTCTGGGGTTCTCCAATTCTGTGAAACCACTTGTTACCAGAAATAATATATGCTGGAGGGGATGAGGGAAGTATAGGCATACTCATGAATTGCTGGTGGAGTAGTGAACATGTACAGCTGTTCTGGAAACAAATTTGGAATGAGACTTAACAGGTTATAAATCTGTGCATATCCTTTGATCCAGAAATGATGCTACTAAGTCTATATCCCAAAGAGATCAAAGAAAAGGAAAAAAGGACCTTTATCTACAAAAACATTTTCAGTCCTTATTTTTGTGATTGACAAGTAGTTGTAAACTAAGGAGAATGGTCTTCAATCGAGGAATTACTGAATGGATGGTATATGATTGTGATGTAGAGGTACTGTTTATAAGAAATTGTGGTTGCAGGAAAAAAAAATGTGAAAACTTACACAATGCAAATAGAAGTGAGACAAAGGAGTAGCAGATCATTGTAAAAATAAGAGCAATGTTGTAATGATAAATTATGAAAATTTTGCTACTTTAATCAATAGAATGATCCAAGGCAATTCTAAGGAACTTAAAAAACAAATGGTCTCCACCTCCTGAGAAAGAATTATGAATTCCAATTGCAAATTGCAGTATATTTTTCTCACTTGATTTTTCTTGCTTTTAAAAAAATGTGGAAATATGTTTTGCATGACTTGACCTTATCAACAGATGAGAGAGGTGTTGAGAGGAAGGGAGAGAAACTGAAATAAAAATTTGAAAAGAAAAGAATGTTGATATTTACAGTTGTGTAATATTATATATTTTATATCACTATAGATGTTGATATAGATATAATTATAGGTAAGTATACATGGGTGTACATGGAGATGAAAAACAATACAACACTATACATATATTATGTACACATGCATATATATAATGCATATATGTACATATATACATATTTATATACCATCTTTGTCTCTATTATCTATTAATGTACCATCTAACTACAAATCTGTTCATTACTTAACCTTTGTGTACTGTTCTGAACTCTAGTTTGTAAGGAGAATAACTTTTCTTTTAAAATATTTTTATCAAATATGAAAGTAAATATTCTATAAATACTTTCATAAAGAAACTGAAAGTGCAATTGCCAATAAGACCTCACAAAAGCAAACAAGTATGCCAAAGCATTAACTCTAGTTTTGCTTATCAGTGTTGTTTCTTGGGACGTTGACAGGCAGTGAAGTGATTTTTGTCAGAAAACAAATGCTGAAAGTTTGAAAGGAACTTCTACAATCTGTCACAGATGCAAACACTGTTATTTGCCAGCTTGAATTACCTCATGTTAAGCCATTTCACCACTGATTATATTGTAAAATGAGCAAAATTGACCCACACATATACATACTCACATACACACATGAGGAGAAAGACCTAGAAACTCTTTGATTTACAAGTATGCTTTTATGAGATTTCCAAGTTATAAGAATAAGGAAACATTCTTTCTGTAGAAATGATTTAATAAGAGCATTTTAATATAACCTACTGAATTTATTAGTGATTTAATTAAATGGAATATTGAAATAATTTTCTACTGTAAATTTTTATATAGAATACATTTTGCTTTAGTTTATATTTAATGCTTTTATTTTCTTGGATTATAATCCACAATTGATTTGGTTACCACTACCTACACTCTGTTATCCTTTTTTTTTAATAAATTGCAAATATATCTTCATTCAACCTTGTCTGTATGCATTTTTATATAGGGCTTTAAGTTTAATTTTTTAATTTTTAAAGCTTTTTATTTTCAAAACATATGCATGGATAATTTGACAACATTGACCCTTGCATAGCCTTGTGTTTCAGATTTTCTCCTCTTTCTCCCCACTTCCTCCCCTAGATGGCAAGCAATCCAATATATGTTAAACATGTTAAAATATGTTAAACCCAATATGTATAAACATATTTATACAATTCTCTTGCTGCACTGGAAAAATCACATCAAAAAAAGAAAATAAATGAGTAAGAAAACAAAATGCATGCAAACAACCACAAAAAAGGGTGAGAATATTATGTTGTGACCCACCTTCAGTTTTCACAGGTCTCTCTCTGGATGTAGATGACTCTCTTCATCACAACATCATTGGAACTGTATACATGCATTTTAGCCCCTGTTAGGAAATGAACCTGAGATCCTTTGTTTCCTTAGGTTTGCAGTTGCTTGCTTACAAGTCAGTTCTAAAAAGTAAGGAACTATTTTAAGAGTAAGGAAGCAAAAAGGAACTTGAATATTTGGACAGTTTGTTCTTGGGTATTTAGGAGAAGTGAACATTGGGAATTCAGAGAAATAAAGGATTATTTTTTGTTATGTAATCAGGAAGAAATTTTGAGGCTGGGGTGATGCTATGCTATGTATATAGCATAGGGGCTGTGAAGATTTGTTACTAATTGAGTGAGATCCAAGAAACTGCCCTCTGCAAGTCAGAAAATTCTGACCACTGTGATTGTACTGTTGCAGTGAAGAGTGACTTAAAATAAGATCATTAAAAATTATAAATTCATAGAATGTTATGTCTGGAAAGGAATTTAGGTTTCATATTGTTTATTATCCAGATTTAACAGATAAGAAAATTAAAAGTGATATAACAGTGATTTACCTTATATTACCAAGCCAAAAGAAAGGAATCTAATTCTTCTGATTCTCATGGTGCTCTTTTTGAGTGCAGATTGCAGAAAACGAATATAATTTTTTTTCTTTCTTTTTTAATTAAAGCTTTTTATTTGCAAAACATATGTATGGGTAATTCTTCAACATTGATCAACATTCAAAGCTTTCTGTTACAAATTTTTCCCCCCTAGCCTCCACCCCTTCCCTAGATGGCAGGAAATCCACTACATGTTAATTATGTTAAAATACTTGACAAATCAAATGTATGTATACATATTTCCACCCTTATCATTGTTGTGTAAGAAAAATCGTATTTACAAAAAAAAATCTGAGAAAGGAAACACAATGCAAGCAAGCATCAATAGAGAGCATAAAAATGTTATGTTGTGGTCCACATTTCATATCCCTCTCTCTGGGTGTGTATATGGCCTTCTTCACTGAACAATTAGCACTGGTTTGAAACATTTCATTGTTGCAGAGAGCCATATTCATCAGAAGTGATCATCATGTAATATTGTTATTGCTGTGTATAATGATCTCCTGCTTCTGCTCATTTCGTTCAGCATCAGTTCGTGCAAGTCTCTCCAGGACTCTGTGAAATCATCTTGCTGGTTGTTTCTTATAGAACAATAATACTCCATAACATTCATGTACCATAATTTGTTCAGTCATTCTCCAATTGATGGGCATCCATTCAGTTTCCAGTTTCTAGCCACTACAAAAAGGGCTGCCACAAACATTCTTGCACAGGTGGGTCCCTTTCCTTCCTTTAAGATCTCTTTGGGATATAGGCCCAATAGAAACACTGCTGGGTCAAAGGGTATGCACAGTTTGATAACTTTTTGAGCATAGTTCCAAATTGCTCTCCAGAATGGTTGGATCCGTTCACAGTTCCACCAATTCATCAGTGTCCCAATTTTCCCACATCCCCTCCAACATTCGTCATTATCTTTTCCTGTCATTTTAGCCAATCTGACAGGTGTGTAGTGGTACCTCAGAGTTGTCTTAATTTGCATTTCTCTGATCAATAGTAATTTGGAGCAACTTTTCATATGACTATAGTTTTAATTTCATCATATGAAAGTTGTCTGTTCATATCCTTTGACCATTTATCAATTGGAGAATGGCTTGAATTCATATAAATATGAAACAATTCTTTATATATTTTAGAAATGAGGCCTTTATCAGAACCCTTAAATGTAAAGATGATTTCCCAATTTATTGCTTCCCTCCAAATCTTGTCTGCATTAGTTTTTTTTTTTTTGGTACAAAAACTTTTTTCACTTAATATAGTCAAAATTATCTATCTGGTGATCAATTAAGAGTTCCAATTGTTCTTTGGAAATAAATTTATTCCATATCCAGAACATGATTTTCAAAATGAAAAAAAATCCACCTGTGCCATTGAAAAATTATTTCTATGTATTCCTATATCTTCTTAATCTACTCAACATAATAGAATAATATAAGATAAATCAATTCTCCTTTCCTTCTCTAAGTGACTGTTTGAGTGAAGGAATTACTGTCCTAATTTTTTTTTCAAACATTGTCACATTATCTGAAGATAGAAAGGAGCTAGATACACTAATTATATGAATCAATTTTATCTTCCAAAGGAAGTAATAAAACACTAGATATAAAGTAAAAGAGTACTGGACTTAGAAGTCAGATAATTTGAGGTGGAGTTCTTTTTCTTTTATTTCCTTGCTGATCTTGTCTTCAATATAACTATTGTAAACTTCATTTTCATTACCTCTAAATTTTTTACCATATTTTTATAATTTTATACAAAATCTGAAATTTCTGATTTTAAAACCAAATTCATTAAATATCAGTGAATCAGAATTACCTACTTTTGAGGAGGTCAAATGTAACAATCTTCAGTTTCTCTGATCTTTCTCCCTAAACTAAATGTCTATGGAAGTCTTAGATGGTGTATATTATGGTAGCTTTTCATCTTTTTTTTCATTGCACCTTATTATCTATATTACATTGGGAATATGTGTTGAAAAGTCAAAGGACATTTTACTATCCTCTTACTGCAATCTTCCAGTATTAGAGATCTAACTTAAAATGACTGATTTCTTTGAAGACAGCATGTAGTTTTTCAGTTATATTTACTATGATATAGCATGTGGATATATCTTCCAGGAGACATAATGAGAGAGAGAAAGAAAGAGACAGAGAGAGAGAGAGAGAGAGAGAGAGAGAGAGAAAGGAAGAAAGGGAAGAAGGGAGGAAGAGAAGGAGGGAGGGAGAAACTAATAGAGATATATAGAGACAAAGTGACAAAATAAATGAATTATTTTATCACTTCACCTTTTAAGGTCCAATTTTTCCAACATTTTAAAACCAGTAGTTTGATATTAACATCCTTTACAACTCTCAGAGTGAACAGATGGCAAGGCAATATTAACAATGACACTATATATACACACCAAATGAACTGGTGCTCTTCCCTAGTTAAGAGGCTGTCAGCATTTTCATTATAAACCCTGGTTTTCAAGGGTCTGTAATTCAGCTGCTTTAAATAACATCTGGCTGAAAATTGGTGTACAAAAATAATGATTTTTGAGTAAAAATTAGTATAATTAGTGTGAACACTTTAAAGGCACAGGGAGATCAATTTTTGTCTATGCCAGAAATAAACAACTGCCATTAATCTGAATTCATAAACTTTTGACCCCTAGGCATGTACCAGAATATATGAAAAAAAAAATGGCCTTCACTCTCTGTTGCCTTCCAACTCAATCCTTTCTTAACTCATTGAAGTCTGACATTTCTCTTCTCCATTACTCAAGATGAATTACTGAAAGACACCAGTGACATCATAATTTTCAAAGTCAATAATATTATTTGTCTTTTACTTTCTTGATAGAAGAAACCATCCCTTCCTTCTTGATTCTCAATACTTTTTAAAATATTAACATGGTGTATTCATTGTTCTTCTTTCCATACTGACTTCTCTTTTTTTTTTCTCCCTTACAATAAGTGCTCACAAACGTTTTTTTTTTTCCTATTATGTTCAGTGTCCTTCTTATTAGAAAACTTTTTCAAGAACATATACCCATTTAACCCACACCCATCTGTGTGGATGACTCTAATCTCAATTTGCAGTTGTGATCTTTCTCCTAGGCTTCTGACTAGAATTTCAAGTTGTCTGCTGGAAATTTCCCATTTTTTGTCTCATTGTTATCAGATGTTACAACTGTCTGAAACTGAACAGGTGGGCCCATTTCCAAATGTTCTTTTTCCTTATCTCTGGCTTTGTTAATAGTAATGAGCTTCTTCCTAATTGCTCAAGCTCATGAACTTATTCTCATTTATTTGTCTCACATGCCAAATCAATTTTCAAACCCACTCAATTACAGTTCCTTTATCTCTCTCAAATACTTGCCTTCTTTTGTTATCCACACTGATATTATGCTTGTTCAGGCCCCATTAACTTTTATTTGGATTATTACAATGGCTTCCTTTAATAGATCTTCCTGCATTTCCTCTCTGTACTATCCATTTTCAGACTGGTCTTCTGATGCACAAATGTATATTGCTGTATTGATTGAACATGTTTAATAACTACTGTGAAGTCGGCATTGAAGTAAGAATCCATCGTTAGGCCAACATTCCAAGGTTTCTAAGTTCTTTTTTCTAATTTATTTTTCCATCCTAAATTAATGTGATTCCCACATTCCATGCATTTGTAGTTTGGCTTTCTTAACTTCCTATTCTTTGATTCCATTCTTCTACCTATATTTTCATCCTATTTACATCACATTTGGTCTTTAAGGAATAGATCAAGCTCCATCTCCTTCATTAAGTCAAATCAGAAATTATGTCTCCCTCATCTTAACTGTTATAATATGTACGTATATAATAATAAAAACCTCATGTATTTAAAAGTATATTTAGGATGCTTAATCAAATATTTTTTTAATATTAGATGAAAAGATTGCTATGTGCAAGGATTCTGCTATATTTATTTTTGTATTATGTATAGGAATCTTGCATAGCTCTTCAGGAAGCTCTGTATAAAGTATTTATGTTTTATTTGGTGAGTGAAGGAATGAATTTCTTTGTGTGTATGTGTGTGCATGTTTGTATGTGTATAAGAAGGGTAACATTTCAAATCAAATTTAACTTTACTTCATATTATCTTTTGTTAAAATTATGGATCAATGCTTTAATTTTTGTCTCTCATTTAAAACAAAAACACAATCTTTCTCATATCTGCATTGGTTTGAGACACATCCTAAATTAGAGTCATAGAGAAAAAAGAATTGACAGCTAGAATATTTTCTATTTATTACTAGAATTAATCCATGTCAAAATAGATAATTGTATCAAGATTTTCTTTGGAGCTTAACAATAGCAACAAAAACAATAATAATTTTAGAGTGATCATTGAGCTCTTATAACTAAATGTCAAAATTATGACAAAACCCGATGTATATCTAAAATTGAAGAGACATCAATTGAAGGTTTAAATAAAAATTTCAACTTTGAAGAATTATAATGACTAATAAATACCTGTGTCAAAAATGGTACTGGAAAGGCCTGTATCTATTAATATCAATATTAATGTTATATTATATTCTTTTGAGAGTAAATAATTGGTAAAGCCAATGTCCATTCTAAAGTCAAGAAAATCAGAATTCCAATATTACCTCAGACACTTACTACCTGTGTGACACTGGGAAAATTGTCATTTAATCCTGTTTACTTCACTTTTTTCATCTGTAAAATGAGTTGGAGAAAGAAATAGTAAACTACTTTAGCAACTTTGACAAGAAAATCCCAAAGAGGGTCATGAAGAGTGGGACTGTAGGTGAAACAACTGAGCTAATCTTTCAATGCCAACAATACAAATATATGACTTCTCCCAACTCCTCTTTCTCCCCCCAGGGAAAATTGAAAATTTTCTTCCATGTCATAAAAGTTCCCTTTTGCCCACCATTGCTCTACTAGTCTGACTACAAAGTTATTATGCCACATTTAAAATGATGTGTTTTGATCGTATTTATTAAAACAAAATATATTTTAAAAAGCTTAGCATGTCTTTTTTTGCTGTTGATATTTTGTTTTATTTTCATTGTTTCTTAGTGTTCTTTATTCTCCTTCTCTCTATAGCTGAGCAGCCCAAACAGGAACAGAAATGGGTAACATTTCTGATAAATGATCAGATTTCTTTCACCATTCCCCTTGTTCCCCCACAACTTAGAGCTTATATTGTCTTAGCTCACTTCTAACAGTTTATATTATTATCCTGGTTCTAGTTCATATATTTAGAACTAGAAGGGTCCTTAAAGGTCATCAAGCCCAACTCTTTATTTTACGGACAAGGAAACTGAGATCCAGGGAAATCAAGTATTGTTTAATATAACAAAATTAATGTCAGTTTAATCATCAGTCAGTCAGTAATCATTTATTAAATGTCTGCTATAGGCCAGGCACTGTGCTAAGTGTTGGCAAAACAAAGAAAAGCAAAGGCAGTTCTTGCTCTCAAGGGGCTCACATTCTAATTGGGGAGACCACGTAAAAGCAACTATGTGCAAACATGCTATTAAGCTATAAACAGACTAAATTGGATTTAATTAACAGAGGGGAGACTGTAGCATTAAGATAGAATTAGGAAAGTATTCTTGCGAAAGGTGAGATTTTAGCTAGACTTTGTAAAAAGCCAGAAAAGTCAGGAAACCAGGAAACAGAGATGATGAGAGAGAATGTTCTAGAAATTGGGGTTTGGGATTTGGGATAGGGTAGGGGCAGCCAGTAACATGAGAAAATTGGCAATAACAACATTCTTCGGTGCCCACTTGTAATACCTTTTTGGATTGTAGTTCCTAGAAATTCACTATTTTATTTTTTCACTCTTCAGAAATAATATGCTCGAAAGCTCATTGCATATTTATTTATTTATTATTTCTAATAACTATGCAGGTATAATGATCACAGCCCCTTTGTCTGAGCTAGCCCATTAGCCAACCAATTATCTTGGTGATCTGTTAGTCTCCTTCACAGTCCAAATGCTCCCTGTTTTCTAATTCATATGAACTTTTAATAACACCATATGTTCAAAGTGCTTCACTCAGTACTCAGTCCCTCACCTACTATTATCCCCATCTGTGTAACTACAGGCTATTGGGAATAGATAATCTACTCATTCACTGGTTCTAAATCTGAGTTAAGGCTCTGTTTATTTACATATACTTTCATTAACTACTTTCTTGCTGGTTTTTTTTTTTTTTGTTGTTGTTGTTATATGTTTATTCTCTTGGAGTCTTAATACAGGCATGAGTCTGCTTTGAGAAAAAAGTGAAAATACTCCAAGGTAAAGTGAAAATAACACTCTAATGATAATCATTTTGCCTGATATTTACATGTGATACTTTACATAAGCATATGGGTCATACCCTTGTTTCAAAATCACCAATACAGATATCTCCAAGACCAGATGTTCTACAGTTGTTTTTCAATAGATTTATTTTTTTTCTTATCCTATTTGTTTCAGCTGACAGAGAATTTAGATTTTGCACTGATGAAATCTGATATCAAAGGTTCTTGGCAATAGGAAATATTTTGAATAGTTCTCCTGGCTTATAGGAAACATTTGAGCTTCTTATCAACTATCTGTGGATATCAAATTTCATATTCATGTACTCAAATATCTATCAGTCGATGTATATGTTAAGGGAAGACATTTCTGAACTGATTTGACCCTACAATGTATATATATATATGTATATATATATATATATAAAGTCCAAAGTCTTAAGTAACATGAGACTTTAAAACTTTTTAAAAGAGATGCACTGATACACTTAAAAATCTAAATAAATACAAAAAGATACAAATATATATAGAAAATACAATTTTATAAAAATCTATGTACTCAAAGAAAGTGTGTAAGTGTGTAAATCTAAAGAGAATAACAGAAAACACTTTAAATTGAATTGGGACTTACAAATAAACTTCCTTGGGAGGGCAGTGTGGTATAGTAAAAATATAGATGAATACAGAGAGAGTTAAGAAACCAAACGTTGAGTGACTCCTCAAATAATTAAGAGTGTCTGACCATATCAGTTGAACTTTCTAAACTTTTTCCCCATTTGTAAAGTGTGTATATTAATCATGCTAGTTAACATAAATATATATCTATTAGATAATCCATATAGATCTTTCTGCCTATATTATATAGATTTATATCTATAGAAAAAATAGTTACTAGAGAATAGATAGATTTCTATGTAGAAGTATTTATAGATTATAGATAAATTGGTTATTTCAAAAAATAGCCATGTAAGCACACTATTTGCTTTTTGTCCACATAATCAACAATAGTGAGAATTATTAAGTGGCTAGTTTAAATAACCTCTAACATCCTTCCTGTTGTAAATCATATAACCTGAGGATTTAGTATATGTGAAAAGGATGAGGATTCCTTGATTAAATTCTCTCTCTCTTTTTTTCTCTCTTTTTTCTCTCTCTTTCTTTTTTCCATCTCTTTATTTATATATTATATCTATCTGTCTATATAAAACTTTTAAAAACAATGATATATTTAGCAATGTTAGTATTAATGCAACTAACTTTAACATTATGTTTATCTGGAAATGGACGAACAGCTTTCTAAATAATATGTAGAAAGGATGTGGCATGCTGTGATGATAAATCCTATATGTTGACTTAGTTTTCTGAGATGAATAGCCATGAATGAATACTACTATAGTACAGTAAAAATCTCATTAATTAAAATTTTATTAGTTTATAATTTAATATTTTGTCCTGTTAGTACATACCCATATAAATTAAGTACTCTCCTTTATAATATAGCCTGATACTCCTTTAAGATTGTAGTATCAAGGAGCAGCTAGTTGGCACAGTGGATAGAGCACCAGTCCTTAAGTCAGGAGTATTTGAGTATGAATCTTAACTTTTGCTAGCTGTGTGACCCAGGACAAGTCACTTAATCCCAATTGCCTCAGCAAAACAAACAAATAAATAAATAAAAATAAATAAATAAACAAAATAGTAGTATCAAAAACAAACAGATCTTAGGGCACTAAGGTGTTAATTAGAAAACCTGCAGGCAGCATGTTGACTTAGAAAGCCACATATTAACATTATATGATTTTTATTTTTATTATGTTAATTCATTTTAGTATTTTCACATGTAAAATTACATATTAACAATACCTGCATGCATGTATGTAATGTATGTATGCATTGTCAAGCAGACAGTAAACATTTTTTTTAATCTGTGAATGGTCAAAGCCAAATAAAATATGTTAGAGACAGGAGAATCAGGAATCAAACGAAATTTAATTTCAAAGTAAGGACAATACTTAAAAGCAGAAATCCTCCTGAGAAGGGGAATTTATAGTTTATGGAAGGGGTGGCATTTTTAAGCATGAAAGCCACAAAAAGGCAGGGTCCAACACAGTCTTAGATTTTGAGTAAACTGTTCCCATGTTAGGCCCATACATTCAGGCACTTTTGGGGTACGAACTGCACACTCCTGGGTCCTATAGGAAGAGTCTCAAGTTATCAGAATCATTGAATTTTGTGATAGTTTCAAACTGCATGGATTGTTGAGTCTTGTACAGGATGAAAATTAGCATGGAGTATAAAGGGAGTATAGTACCTGATTTGGTTCACTTAGCAATTACAAGTATAGGAATTAAAAGTGTCAGGAGATGTAATTGATAATTTCTGTTGGAAAATGTTGACTATAGCTCTAGCTCTCAAGTAAACATCCCCTGGGAAACAGGGATAAATATTTATTATAATAAATGTCAATTCTGAGACTTTGTTGTAGCTAAGATCATCTAGAGGGTGAGTGCAAATGATTGTTGTTATGGCAAGCTTAGGACACAGCCTGTTTGCTGAGCCTTATCTATGAAAAACAGACTATCTCCTATTATCTTGATAATATGTGTGTATATTCTATTCTGTTTTATTCATTTTACTAAATCTTTCCTAATTGCAATTTAATATAGCTTCAGCAGGCCTGTCTGAAATTTTTGCCTTTAAATCTTGTCCACAAAATTGGAAATTTTACACAGAGAGAAAATTTTCTTGTGCACAGTCCCATTTTTATTTAATAATAACTATTTTAAAATTACAAAAAGATGATAAAATATATCTGACCTGTACTAGTTAATAATATATGTAAAGAATGAGAATAAATTGTATTAATATTCTGTCAATGAGTGTGCTTAATTTATTCAAAAGAAATTATGAAATAATTCCATGCCATCATTTTCATGTAAATAATTAACATATAAATTAAAATATATCATCACTAAATATATTACTATGAAAATCACCCTTGGCAACATTTTGTTTTTGAGACATTAATAAGGATGTCTGTATATGAGGAAAAATCTGAACTCCTCAAATAGAAAAAATAACCGATAACAGAAGAATAAGAGAGGACAAATCAGTATTGAGAGAAACCTCAAAATGCATTTTAAAACACCAGAACAATAGGCAGAGCCAAGACTGTAGAGGAAATTTAGGAACTTACTTTACCTATTCCTGAAACATCTCCAAATATATTTAAATAATGACTAATACATTTCAGAATGTCAAAACTTACCAAAAGATGGATTAGAAACATTTTCTAGCCAAAGACACCTTGGAAATTTATCAGGAAAAGTCTGTTGCCAAGATGACAGAGTGCAGACCCAACTCTCTATGACCCCCTCTAACCTTCTCTCAGACCAACAGCAGGTTAACACTCTAAACTGATTTTGGAGTCAAAGCGCCCACAAATATTTGGAGAACAACACATTCCTGGAAGAAGTTACTTTGGAAGAATGTCAGAACAGGTCTGTTTCAATTAGTCAGGTAAATAGTCGTCCAAGCCCAGATGGCAACATGGGGAGATAGGGCAAGAAGCCACACCCAGACTCAGAGAGTGGCACTTTCTAAACCCCTGGAAAGTTTCTGTGAGACTCTTGGGCCACTCTATCCTAGTTTCAGGCAGGTGCTTTGGCAGATCTGCCTCTTATAAAATGTAGATTAAAAAACACTGAGAACCCAGACCTGGCCCCTATTGCCTAGCACCAGAAGTCAATCAGCCAAACTGCCCCAGGGCAAATTAAAGCAGCTGTTGCTCCTTTGCTTTGAAGAGACCTCAAGCTTTTAAAAAAAAAGTGAATGAAAAACAAAACAAAACAAAACAAAAAAGAACTCTCACTATTGACAGCTTTAATGGAGATAGAGAAGAACCTCACATCCTGAGGTTCATAAAGGTAAAGCAACTCCAGAGGAAACCACAAAGGGAGAAATGAGCTAGTCCCCATTTCACAAGGCTTTTCTGGAGGATTGCATAAAGTATTTCAAAAGAGAGTTAGAAGAACAATGGGGAAATGAAATGACATCTTTGCAAGAAGGTATGGAAAAAGCATATAATGCTCTACAAAAGAAATATGAAAAAAATACCTATTTACTGAAAAACTAAATTGGTGAAATGGAAAAAGCATGCAATGAACCAAAAAATTCAATTGACCAATTACAAAAGGAGTTAAAAAAGGTAACTGAAGAAAATAGTACACTAAAAATTAGAATTGGACAAATGGAAGTGAATGAACCAATAAAACTTCAAGTATCAGTCAAACAAGAACAAAAAAATGAAAAAAAGAAGAAAATATGAAATGTCTCATAGGAAAAAATAACTAACCTGGAAAATAGATCTAGAAGTATTATTGAACTTCCTGAAAGCCATGATGAAAAAATAAAAGAACCTGATACTACCTTACAGGAAATCATGAAAGAAAACTTCCCTGAAGTTTTAGAATCAGAAGTAAAGTAGCCATGGAAAGAATTCATCAATCACCTCCTGAAAGAGATCCTAAAATTAAATCCCCAAGCAATAGCATGGCTAAATTTCAGGGCTATCACACCAAGGAAAAGATATTGCAAGCATCTAAAAAGAATCAATACAAATATGGAGGAACCATAATTAGAATCACACAGGACCTATCACCTTCCACCTTAAAGGATCAAAAGGCTTGGAATCAGTTATTCCAAAAGGCAAAGAAACTTGGATTACAGCCAAGAATAAACTGTCCAGCTAAAATGAGCATTATCTTTCATGGAAAAAGATGGATATTTAAGGATATAGATGAATTTCACCTATTTCTAATGAAAAGACCAAAAAATTGAACTCCAAACACAGATCTCAAGAGAAGCATAAAAAGGTAAAAAGGAAAGAAAAATTGAGAACTATATTTATATTATGGGCATACTTAGAGAATGTGGATATAATTTGATTTTACTTTGATAATTGGAAAAAGAAACTAGAGGTGGAAAGGGGTTCATCCTGGAAAAAAAAAAGGAAAAAGGAGGAAGAATAAGATAAAAAAGGTTAGAAATAAGGTAAAATCTCATGAAGAGGCAAAGAAAACCTAATATAATTAAGGGTAAGAAGGGAGGGCGATGAGCATTGTGTGAATCTTACTGTCATCATATTGAGTTTAATAGAGAATATCAGACATATTTGGTTTCACAGAGAAACTTGTCCCACCTTATAGGGAAGTGGAAGGGAAAGGAGGAAAAGAAAGGGAAACACTAATAAAAGAGAAAATAGAAGAATTAGGGGAAAGGTATAAAAAAGGGGGAGGGGCTATAAAGGGGGAGGACAGTTTGAAGGAAGTAGTCATCAAAAGTAAATTACTGGGGAGGGGGGAAGAGAGAAACGGAAAAGGAAAGAGAAAAAACATAACTTTGGGTAAATAAGATGGCAGGAAATACAGGATTAATTATTTTAACTGTGAATGTGAATGGGATGAACTCTCCCATATAACAGAAGTGTACAGCAGACTAGATTAAAAGGCAGAACCCTACAATATGTTGTTTACAAGAAACACATTTAAAGCATAGAGATACATACAAAGTAAAGGTAAAGGGCGGGAGCAGAATCTATTGTGCTTCAGGTGAACAACAAAAAAGCAAGAGTATCAATCTTGATCTCAGATCAAGTAAAAGCCAAGATAGTTCTAATTAAAAGAGATAAGGAAGGAAAATATATTTTACTAAAGGGTACCATAGATGATGTAGCAATATCAATATAAATAGATATGCACCAAATGATAAAGCATCCTAATTCCTAGAGGAGAAATTAAGAGAGATGCAAGGAGAAATGGGCAGCAAAAATATAATAGTGGGGGATCACAACCTTGCTCTCTTAGCACTAGATAAATCAAAGCACAAAATAAATAAAAAAAAAGAAATTATGGAGGTAAACAGATTGTTAGAAAAGTTAGTTATGATATATCTTTGGAGAAAATTGAACGGAGACAGAAAGGAGTTTACTTTTTTCTCAGTGTTCATGGAATTTATATAAAAATTGACCATGTATTAGGGCATAAAAACCTCAAAATCAAATGCAGAAAGGCAGAAATAATACATGCATTTTTTTCAGATAATGATGCCACAAAAACTACATGCAATATAAGGCCAGGATAAAATAGACCAAAAGTTAATTGGAAAGTAATAATTTAATCCCAAAGAATGAATGGGTGAAAGAGCAAATCATAGACACAATCAATTATTTCATCCAGGAGAATGACAATAAAGAAACAACATACCAAAAGTTGTGGGATACAGCCAAATAGGTTATAATGAGTACTTTTTTTTATCTCTAGATACTTACTTGCATAAAATAGAGAAAGAGAAGATCAATGAATTGGGCTTACAATCAAAAAAAGTAGAAAAAATACAATTTAGAAACCCTCAATTAAATACCAAATTTTAAATTCTAAAAATAAAAGGGGAAATTAATAAAATTTAAAATAACAAAACTATTGAATTAATAAATAAAACTAAGAGTTCGTTTTTCGAAAAAACCAACAAAATAGATAAGCCTTTAGTAAATTTGATAAGAAAAAGGAAAGAGGAAAAACAAATTGTTAGTCTCAAGAATGATAAGGGAGAACTTTCCTCCAATAAAGAAGAAATTAGAGTAATAATTAGAACTTACTTTGCCCAACTTTATGCCAATAAATTTGATATTCTAAATGAAATGTAGAAATATCTACAAAAATATAGATTACCCAGGTAATAGAAGAGGAAATAAATTATTTAAATAGCCCCATTTTAGAAAAAGAAATAGAACAAACTATTAATTTGCTCCCTAAAAAAAAAAAAAAAAAAAAAAAAAAAAACTATCCAGGGCCAGATGGATTTACATGTGAATAGTACAAAACATTCAAAGGACAATTAATTTTAATACTATACAAACTATTTGAAAAAAATAGGGAAAGAAAGTATTCTACAAAATTCTTTTATGATGCACATATGGAGCTAATAGCTTAACCAGGTAGGGTGAAAACAAAGAAAGAAATCATAGATCAATTTCCCTGATGAATATTGATGAAAAAATCTTAAATAAGGTATTAGCAATAAGATTATAGAAAGTCATCCCCAGGATAATACACTATGACCAAGTAGGATTTATACCAGGAATGCAGGGTTGGTTAAATATTAGGAAAACTATCAGCATAACCAACTCTATTAATAACTAAACTAACAAAAATCATATGATTATCTCAATAGATGCAGAAAAAGCATTTGATAAAATCCAACACTCATTCCTATTTAAAAAAACCTAAGGACTATAGGAATAAATGGGATTTTCCTTAAAATAATCAGTAGCATCTATTTAAAACCATCGGCAAACATCATATGTAATGGGAACAAAATAGACCCATTCCCAATAATATCAGGAGTGAAACAAGACTGCCCACTGTCACCATTACTATTTAATATTGTATTAGAAATGTTAGCTTTGGCAGTAAGAGAAGAAAAAGAGATTAAAGGGATTAGAGAAGGTAATGAGGAAACCAAATTATCACTCTTTGCAGATGACATGATGATATACTTAGAGAACCCTAGAGACTCAACTAAAAAAACTACTAGAAGCAATTCACAACTTTAGCAAAGTTGCAGCATACAAAATAAATCCGTATAAATCATCAGAAATTTTATATATTACCAACAAAGTCCAGCAGCAAGAGATACAAAAAGAAATTCTATTCTAAATAACAGTCTATAGTATAAAATATTTGTAATCTATCTGTCAAGGGAAAGCCAGGAACTATAGGAACAAAATTACAAAACACTTTCCACACAAATAAAGTCAAACCTAATCAGGTGGAAAAATATCAAGTGTTCATGGGTAGACCAAGTAAATATGATACAAATGACAATAGTACCCAAATTAATTTACTTATTTTGTGCCATACCAATCAAACTAGCAAGAAATTATTTTACAGATCTAGAAAAAAATTGTAGCAGAGTTCATCTGGTAGAACAAAGGGTCAAGAATTTCAGGAATTAATAAAAAAAAAGGCTGATGAAGTTGGCCTAATTGTGCAAGATGTAAAACTAGATTATAAAGCAGCTGTCATTAAAACTGTTTGGTACTGGGTAAGAGGTAGAGTGGTCCATCAATGGAATAGGATAAGATCACAGGACAAAATAGGCAATAACTATAGAAATGTAGTGTTTGATTAACCAAAAGACCCCAGCTTTTGGAATAAGTACTCATTATTTGAGAAAAACTACTTAGAAAATTGGAAACTAGCATTGTAGAAAAAATAACAAGAACTAGGCATTGATTCATGGCAATTTTCATTGATTCATGGCTAACATTGCATACCAAGAAATTTGCAGGAAAAGATAATGACAAATTTTGGATGGAATTTAGGAAAACTGGGACACTGATACATTGTTGGTGGAACTGTGAACGGATCCAACCATTCTGGAGAGCAATTTGGAACTATGCTCAAAAAGTTATCAAACTGTGCATACCCTTTGACCCAGCAGTGTTTCTATTGGGCATATATTCCAAAGAGATCTTAAAGGAGGGGAAGGGACCCACATGTGCAAGAATGTTTGTGGCAGCCCTTTTTGTAGTGGCTAGAAACTGGAAACTGAATGGATGCCCTTCAATTGGAGAATGGCTGAATAAATTATGGTATATGAATGTTATGGAATATTATTGCTCTGTAAGAAATGACCAGATTTCACAGAGGCCTGGAGAGACTTACATGAACTGATGCTGAATGAAATGAGCAGAACCAGGAAATCATTATACATGGCAACAACAAGACTATATGATGATCAGTTCTGATGGACATGGCTCTCTTGTACCATGAGATGTTTCAAACCAGTTCCAATTGTTCAGTGATGAAGAAAGCCATATATACCCAGGGAGAGGTCTGTGGGATCTGAGTGTGGACAACAACATAGCCGTTTCATGCTCTCTGTTGATGTTTGCTTGCATTATGTTTTCCTTCTCAGGTTTTTTCTTGTAGATATGATTTTCTTGTACAGCAAGATAACTGTATAAATATGTACATATATTAAAAAAATAAAATTCTATTCCACAGGGTTGGAGTCCAGTGCAGTCTGAGCTCAGACTGTGCCAGCACATCTCCAGCCCCAGCAAATCAGGAATAAGTCTTGGGCTTCTTAATCATCATCAGCAGCTGCGCTTTCCAAATCTCTCCCCATACATACATCAAAGATGGCTTGGAAGGTTGGCAGGCAAAGTTTGTCTCATAAAGATTTTTCTTCTTTGGCAGCCATGGAACTTCCAGAAGCAGTTTCTGTAGATCTGACCACAGAAAATGAATGGGCTGAACTGGTCAGAAAGAAGTCTCTTTACTAGCTGTGAGGAAAGACTTGCTTTAGTGCACTTAAAAACATAGTAGAAGAGGGATAGGCCTCACAGTTCCAGGGCAGAAAATAGTGTTTGTGGTCACTCAAACACACTTCTCCTTGGTTCATACCACCTTGGAAGAACTGAAAACTTACAGGTCTCTAGAAGAATCTCTGAAAACACTTGGACAAAACCCCTGAAGCTTGGGATATTAAACCTTTTACCCTGAAAACATTGCCCTACTTTAACAGTTAAAAGCTGAGTAAAAGGCTGGGGGAATTAGTAATCTACAGGAAAAGACTTGGACCCCTGAAAATTACTTTTGTGACAAGATCAAAAGACACACTCAGAAGAAAATAATAAAGTTAAATTTCCTACATCCAAAACTTCCAAGAAAAAAAATGATCTCTGGCCATGGAAAAGCTCAAAAAGGATTTTGAAAATCAAGTAAGAGAGATAGAGGAAAAATTGGGAAAAGAAATGAGAGGTATGAAAAAGAAAATATAAAAAGTTAATTAGGAATAGAATGCCTTAAAAAGCAAAACTGGCCAAATGGGAAAGGAGGTACAAAAATTCATTGAGGAAAATAATTCCTTAAAAATTACAATTAAGTAAAAGGAAGCTAATGATTATAAGAAATCAAGAAATAATAATACAGAAACAAATAATGAAAAAAAAAGACAAAAAAGAAATATCTCATTGGAAAAACAAATGATTTGGAAAATATTTCCAGGAGACATCATTTAAAAATTATTGACCTACTTGAAAGCCATGATCAAAAAAAGAGCCTAGACATCATCTTTCGAAAAAAATTATCAAGGAAAACTCCTGATATTCTTTAACTAGAGGGTAAAATAGAAATTGAAAGAATCCACCTTCTAAAAGATCCTCAGGAACTTCCAGGAAGATCATAGATTCCAGAATTCTCAGGTCAGGAAGAAAATATTGCAAGCCTCCAGACAGAATTCAAACATAATGGAGGCACAGTCAGGACAGCAAATATTTAGCAACTTCTACTTTAAAAAGTAGAGGGCTCCAGAATATGATATTCTGGAGAGCAATGGAGATAGGATTGCAAGAAAGAATCAGCTACCCAGAAAAATTGAGTATAATCCCTCAGAGGAAAAGATGGATATTTAATCAAATAGAGAACTTTCAAAAAGATCATATTTGAATATAAAATCTGATTTTCAAGTACAGGATTCAGAAGAACCTTAACAAGGAAGTAATCAGGAAAGGTAAATCATACGAAAATTAATAAAGTTAATCTGTTTAAACTCCTACCTGTAGGAATCATACTTAGAACTCATGAAATTTTTCATTATGATGACACTCAGAAAAATATCTATATCTATATTTAGATATAGATATATAGATAGAAGATAGAGGGCAGAGGTGTGAGTTGAATATGAGGAGCTAATATAAAAAATAAAATAAGTGATGAGAGAGGAATGAATGTACTGGGGGAAAGATAAAGGTAGAGGTGGAATAGGGCAAATTATTTGTAATGAAATAGGCAAGAAAAAATTTTTATAGTGAAGGGAAAAAGAAGAAAAGAAGGGGTGTGAAAGAAACATTCTGACCAGAAATGGCTCAAAGAGGAAATAATATACACATTCAATATGGATGTAGAAATCTATAGAAGAAGATAGACATCTATCTTACCCTGTAGGAAATTAGGAATAGAAGGGGATATGAGAAGTGAGAGGGTGATAGAAGAAAAGGCATATTGAGAGAGGTTGTGGTCAAAAATTGTTATGGAGGGAAAGGGTGAAAGGAATGATAGAATAGAATAAATGGGATGGGGAGGAAACATAGTTAACAATAGTACTTGTGAAAAAGGTTTTGAAGATAGCTTCTCTAATGAAGGCCTCATTTCTAAAATGTATAGAAAATTGAGTCAAATTTATAAAAAAACAAGAGCCATTCTCCAATTGATAAATGATTAAAAGATACGAACTGGGCTCAAAGAGCTATAAATTCATGAATATCCTCTGACTTAACAGTACCACAATAAGGTATGAATCCCAAATTATTTTTAAAAAAGAAAAGCACTTATGTGCGTTGGGGCCCATAGACAGCAGATAGCAGGGGCAGAGTTCTGAGGACACTCGGAGGGGCATTCTGCCTAGGCCCACCCCTCAGGAGGGTGGGGATGGTATTGAGTACATCTCAGTAAGGAAGAAGAGCCTCCTCACCCCTGTTATACTGTGAATGGGGCTCCTCCCTCCTGGATCATGTGAAGTGGGTAAACAGGGTCTAGGGGGAAGGGCTCCTCCCTCCTGGACCAGGTGAGGAGGGGATTATATAAGAAAGTAAACAGAGATGCCAGGAGGAACTATTTGCATTAGGGTACTCTCAGCACATAGGCACTACTGGCAGACTGCCAACATGCTGCCAGGTGACATCTAGCATTGCCATGTAATAGGGAACTTCAGTATGTGATATCCCATAATAAAAGACCTGTCAGCCAGCCTTTCCGTATCTCAGGTATTCTGTGGGGATAATTCCCTGCTTAAGAGAAGCAGGGCCGGAGACGTCTGAAGACCTGGGAAATAGGTAAGAAAACAGTTGACTCCAATCGCGGTGAGCGACGGGGAGTCTGTGCCCCCCCCACACTAGGAGAGCGGTGGGGAGTTTAGGCCGAGGTGGGCGGGTGGGACTTAACGACTGGCGCCCGAACAGGGATGGAACAAAGGGAATAGAGACCCAGCGTCCCAGTTAGGGAGCCCCACAGACTCACTGTAAGGTGAGAAGTCTGGGTTGGAGCTGGAGACATGGGACAAGTTTCCCATTGTGGAGCCTGATGATAATGAAAGACGCTAGGCAAGTTTCTAAGTTAGTAAAAGGGCAGGGAGTTCGTGTGCATAGAAAGGATTGCAGAACGTTTGTAGAGAGGATATGGAAGATCTCCCCTTGGTTAGAACACCCAGGTCTAGATAGTGCCTGTTGGCTAACAGTGGGGTCACAAATGACCGCATATGATGAGAATTTCCCTGGTGTGCTAACTGATTTGGACTTTACCATCTTTGGGATAGTGAGAGCAGCTCTGTGTGCAGGGCCGGCACGCCCTCCAAAACTAGCTATGGAGTCACTCAGACTGGGGATTTAATCCCCTGGGATTCCAGCAGGGAGGAGAGTAGCGCCCCGCCCGAACCCCCCCCCCCGCCCCCGACCCCCCCCCCCCCGCCCCGGGGATATGGGACTCTCCCTTCAGCATCACCCTTATACCTCACATTCTCAGGGTGGAGAGAACAAAGGGACAATTTGGGAGACAGAGAGTTTGATTGTGGAGACAGGCAAGGTGCTGAGAGAGAAGGGGAAGAGGAATTGTATACAAAGGAGCCTAGGAGAGAAAAGCCTAGGCTAGAAAAAACTAAGTCAGCAACTGTAGGAGAAAGGCAGGAAAATCAGGGACCTATCCCCAGGCAGGAGGAGTTTGTTAATTGCCAGCCCTTAATTGATCAACTGACAAAGGCTATACAAAGGTTAGGTAAACAACAAGCAGCTGTGGCCAATTTTGGCACCACAGCTCCATCTAGTGGTGGCAGCACAAAAGTGGCGGAGGCTATATTGTGAGCCGCGGCTGTAGGAGAGGATATTTCTGAATGGGACCAAGTACTGTTCCCCGTGGATCTTAATGATCCAGGGCGAGCTTATTCACCTATTCCTTAAAAGCTATTGAAAGATCTCAAGCAGGCACGTGACTATGGCCCAAACTCTCCTTTTGTTTTACAAACCTTGCAGAACTTTCCTAACAGGATGGCTTTTTCACCAGCAGAACGGAAGGCATTAGCCAACGCTTGCTTAACACCTGGACAGGCAATGCTGTGGCAGGCACAGTGTGAAAAGATAGTGAGACATTTCATACAGGCCCAGGCCATCCCCGACCCAGAGGACACTTTCCAAGCATTCATGGGCATGGGGCAGAATGCATCTACTGAGAATCAAGATGGTATAATCCTGTCTCTTATGCAGGAATCGGCACTTGTGCCTTCGGGGCATGGGGAAAGGTAGAGAAAGAAGGAGTGGTTTGGCAACAACTAACCACCATTAAACAAGGAACTAGAGAGTCCATTCAGGACTTTGCTTCTAAATTAAAAACGACTATTGACAGAGCAGTGGGGCCCGGGGAAACAGGGCAGATTATATTCCAACACTTATTGAGAGAAGGCTTGAATAAACCATGTAAAAGAATTATGCAAGCTCTGCCCAGGGATGCTTCTTTGACAGAAATAATAGAAAAATGCAGTGAGGTAGATTATGAAACCATGACAATGGAGACTGCAGCTAATATGATAGTGAGAGGAATAACTGGCAGCAGGAGACAAAGCAATGATAATCAGAGATGTTTCAGGTGTGGAAGATTAGGGCATTTACAAGCGCAATGTAGGAAACCACCACTAGGTGGGCAATAAACCCACTTGCTTCGCCTGTGGCCATTCTGGGCACATAGCTAAATTTTGTAAGAGGCAGGTCCAGAGAAACGGGTGCAGGCTCCCAGGACCACCAAGGAACAGAATATGACTCCACAGGATCAAAATCAGGAAGCCTTCCATCAATTCACAACAAAGACTGCGTGGTAAGTGCACTCGCTCCTTCAGTGCATACACCTCCTTTCACCACCACTGTTCAGGTTACAAAAAACACTGAGAGATATTTAATTGTAGGTCTTCCTGCTCCTTCTCCTGTCATTGTGCATACCGTGGTATTGTACCCAGGAGAAGATGCCATATCAGTAATCAGTCCTCATGCTTTTTCTACCATCTTAGCGCCTCAGGAGCCCATTGCCAGGGCTGTACCTTTAAAAACTGGTAGCACTATAGAAGCCAATGTACAGGTAGCTTTAACTCAACCTATAGACTTTTATCGCCCTATGCTCGTGGTCCTTATAGAGGGCGTCCCCTTTAAGGGCATGCTGGATACGGGGGCCGATGTGTCAGTGATTAGGGCAGAGGAGTGGCCTCCTTCTTGGTCACTGGAGAAAGGTGCTGTGGGAGTGAAGGGAGTGGGAGGAAATCAGCAGGCCGCAAGGTCAGTGCGACAGCTGAGGTGGTTAGCTGATGATAAGGAAGGTTTGTTCCAGCCCCTAGTGATCCCAGGGTTATCCATATCTCTTTAGGGTGGACATATTGTGTCAGGAATGGGAGTGATTTTACAAACAAACTTCTAGGAGCTGTCGTTAAGCTAGCTTTGCCAAAAATTACATGGATAGATCACAAACCAATATGGGTGGAGCAATGGCCCCTGACATCCACAGAGCTAGCAGCCTGAAAGAGATTATACAGGAACAGTTAGAGAAAGGACATATAGAAACTTCCTTTAGCCCTTACAACTCTCCTATATTTGTTATAAAAAAGAAAAGTGGTCAATGGAGGATGTGGACAGACTTGAGAGCAATTAATAATATCTTGCAACCTATGGGGGCACTGCAGCCAGGACTGCTTTCGCCCAACATGATTTTCATCTAGTGATCATAGACATTAAAGATGGTTTCTACTCTATTCCTTTACATCCAGCAGATAGAGATAAGTTTGCCTTTTCTGTCCTCTCCACTAATTTACAGCAGTCAGCTCAAAGATATCAGTGAAAGGTACTTCCACAAGGCATGGCCAATAGTCCAGCATTAGGCCAGTGGTATGTAGGTATAATTTCACAACCTATCCGGGAACAATATCCTGATTATAAAATGTTACATTATATGGATGATATCTTGCTGGCCACTCCAACAGCTAAGCAAACCCAGACATTATTACAATCTGTTACCAAACTATTGGCTGTTCATGGGCTTATAGTGGCTCCAGAAAAGATACAAATAGAACCTCCCTTCCATTATCTAGGGCCAATAGGTCCCTCAAAACACTCCTTGTCAAACAAGAAAAGGGAGTGTTATTCACATATAACTACCTGCAGTTCACACAGGGTGATCTCACTCCTGCAATACATTTTTGGCACATTCACGAATATAACAAATTTAGGTCTGAAAAAAACAGTGGATAAAGAAGGAGAAAAGGTTTTGTGGAAGCAGGAAGATGGGTCTTGGAAGGGACCATGGACTGTCTAGGTGTGGGGTCCGGGGCATCCTCTTATCATTGCAGATGACACCGGTCAGGAACTGTGGGTACCAAACAGGAGGCTCAGAATGGTCGGGGGACGGAAGGATGAACAAAGGAGGAGAAAGAGATGGAAGAGGAGACCCAGGACCAAGAGGAGAAACCAGAAGTCGAGCAATAAGACAGTTATGAATTAACTGATAACAGCATTTGTGTTGCTGAGAGTCACTTCAAGGGTTCCGGGAACAGCTGGAGCACCTTTGAGAAACTGGACAATGTTGACAAAGGCTCGAGACATTGCCAAGAATCAGATAGGACAATGGACATGGACTGTAATACCACATCATCCAGTATTACATGCTGTAGGGTAGGGGGAACTTTCTCCTCATCTTGTGGTAAAGGACAATGCCTCTCCATTGTTGGGGGTCCCATTGCTGCCTGCAATGAACATTCAGGAGTCAAACTTTAACAGTTACACCTTTATAGTAGCTTTTCCACCCATTTGTTTGACTAGTGGGGAGGGAGATGAATATTGTATTTTTCATAATGTGAATTGTACAGGTACGTCATAAGGACAAGATCTGGCAGAGCTCCATACAGTATTTAATACTATCAGTTTAATGCCTCCTTGTCCACAGGGAAGGCTGGATACGTGGCTACCTTACCATCCATGTTCCATGGGAGTTCCTATGTATTACAGAGGAACTCCTGTCAGATTGCTGTTTCCGGATTTTACTACACCAGAATTTACCTATGTATAGGCTTCAGTGTCTGCACCCATTGCAGAACCTTGGGACGTGCCTCATTTTGACTTAGAATTTGTAAATGTCCAATTAAAAACAATTGGTATGCTTGTAATGATTATCCTAATACCACCTAGTTGGCTGTGTTTGGTCATGGGCTCAATTGTTTCATTTCAGAGCTAAAGTTGTAGCACCCAAAGATTATGCCTTTTTTACCTGTATATGTCCAATTCAAAGAACCCCATATGCTTGTACTGTTATTGCCTTGCTTATCTTGTCATAGGAGCTGCCACCCATTTGAGATCCACTCTGATCCCCTTAGGCGGTTCCTGTTAAACAAGAAAAGGGAGTTGTTGGGGCCCACAGACAGCAGATTGCAGGGGCAGAGTTCTGAGGACACTAGGAGGGGCATTCTGCCTGAGTCTGCCCCTCAGGAGGGCAGGGATGGTATTGAGTACGCCTCAGTAAGGAGGAAGAGCCTCCTCACCCCTGTTATACTGTGAATGGGGCTCTTCCCTCCTGGATCATGTGAAGTAGATAAACAGGGACTAGGGAGGGGGCTCCTCCCTCCTGGATTACGTGGAGTAGGAGATTATATAAGAGAGTAAACAGAGACACCGGGGGGAACTATTTGCATTAGGACACTCTCGGCACTTAGGCACTACTGGCAGACTGCCAACATGCTGCCAGGTAACATCTAGCATTGCCATGTAATAGGGAACTTCAGTATGTGATATCCCATAATAAAAGACCTGTTAGCCAGCCTTTTGTATCTCGAGTGATCTGTGGGGATAATTCCCTGCTTAAGAGAAGCAGGGCTGGAGACGTGAGAAGACCTGGGAAATAGGTAAGAAAACAGTTGACTCCCGTTGAGGTGAGTGACGGGGAGTCTGCCCCCGACTAGGAGAGCGGTGGGTAGTTTAGGTCCCCCGCTGAGGTGGGCAGGCAGGACTTAATGTATATATATATATATGTACATAAAATATCTATAGTAGCTGTGTTCTCAGGGGAAACAAATTGAAAATTGAGAGAGTGCCCATTCATTTGGAAATGGCTGGATAAATTGTGACAGAAAGATTCCCAAATATTTTATATTATCAAAAGATATTTGGAATGGAATTTCTCTTTGTATTTCTTGCTGCTAGACTTTGCTGGTAATATATAAAAATACTGATGATTTATGTGGATTTATTTTGTATTTTGCAACTTTGCTAAAGTAGCGAATTGTTTCTAGTAGTCTGTACAATGATCTCCTGGTTCATGTGGGAAAGCTGGGACTCTAATACATTTTTGGTGGAACTGTGAACGGATCCAACCATTCTGGAGAGCAATTTGGAACTGTGCTCAAAAAGTTATCAAACTGTGCATATCCTTTGACCCAGCAGTATTTCTATTGGGCTTATATACCAAAGAAATCATAAAAGAAGGAAAGGGCGCCACATGTGCAAGAATGTTTGTGGCAGCCCTTTTTGTAGTGGCTAGAAACTGGAAACTGATTGGATGCCCATCAATTGGAGAGTGGCTGAATAAATTATGGTATATGAATGTTATGGAATATTATTGTTCTGTAAGAAAGGACCAGCAGGATGATTTCAGAGAGGCCTGGAGAGACTTGCATGGACTGATGCTGAGTGAAATGAGCAGAACCAGGAGATCATTATACATGGCAACAACAATACTATATAATGATCAATTCTGATGGACATGGATCTCTACAACAAAGAAATGTCTCAAACCAGTTCCAATTGTTCAGTGAAGAAAGCCATATATACCCAGAGAGAGGTATATGAAATATGGACCACAACATAACATTTTCTTGCTCTCTATTGATGTTTGCTTGCATTGTGTTTCCTTTCTCTGACTATGTTTTTTTCTTGTAGATAGGATTTTTCTTGCAAAACAACTTGTCAAGTATTTTATCATTATTAACATGTAGTGGACTTTCTGCCATCTAGGGGAGGGGAGGGGACTGGGGGTAAAATTTGTAATGGAAAGCTTTGTAAAGATCAATGCTGAGAAACTACCCATACATATGTTATATAAATAAAAAGCTTTAATAAAAAAATGATCTCCTGGTTCTCCTCATTTCACTTAGTATCTGTTCATGTAAGTCTCTCCTGGATTCTCTGAAATCATCCTACTAATCATTTCTTATAGAACAATTATATTCTGTAACATTTATATACCATAACTTGTTCAGCCATTCTCCATTTGATGGGCATCCACTCAGTTTCCAGTTTCTTGCCACTGCAAAAAGGGCTGCCACAAACATTTTTGCACAAATGAGTTCCTTTTCCTCCTTTAAGATCTCTTTGGGATACAAACCCAGTAGAAATGCTGCTGAATCAAAGGGTATGCACAGTTTGACAACAACAATTGCTCTCCAGAATAGTTGGATACATTCACAATTCTACCAACAATATATTAGTTTCACAATTTTCCCACATCCCCTCCAGCATTTGTCTTTATCTTTTCCTGTCATCTCAGCCAATTTGACAAATTCTTTTTCTCAAATGGAAATATTTAAATAATTTATTTCCTTCTGTGTTAATCTAGGCAATTTATATTTTTGTTAATATTATTCCCTTTCACTTAAATTATCCACAAAGAATTAACTAACTGGTAAGACTCAGCATCACCTTTCAGGGAAGGTGTTGTGGTTTCAATCAGGTAAAACAGAAGTAAACAGAAAATTTAATTTACAAACCAGGACTCAAAAGAATCATAGAAAGACAAACAGGGGAAAATATATGTTATTTAAAGATTAAACTGTTTACATCCTTAGATGGCAAAATGATGTCTTTAACTCTTGAAAACTTTATCTTGAAAACTGGGGTAGGTGTGGTATCATGTGAACTGAGGGCATATGAAAGATTTCTGACTTGATCACATCAAAGGAAAAGACATTAAGGGTTGTAAAAATGCCTGAACTGAAAAAAAGAGGAAAGGGGAGTTGCAATGGCACAATTAATTCACATAAACATGTGCAAAAGACTTATTACCATTGAGGGAAAGAAGGCAGTGGTATGAGCATTCTCCAAAGGTCTATCATACACAACATTATTAAAATTCTATTTACCCCCTTAGATTCTTTTTTATTTTGTGGTTCAACTTATCTAGTTCTGATAGAGCAAGATTGAGGTCCCCCACTAGTATAGTTTTGCTGTCTATTTTTTTCTTGCAGCTCTTTTAATTTTTCCTTTAGGAAATTTGGGTCCTATACTATTTGGTGCATATATACTTAGTATTGATGTTACTTCATTATCTCTAGTACTCTTTAATAAAATGTAATTTACTTCCTTATTTCTTTTAAATAGATCTATTTTTGCTTTTGCTAGATCTAAGATCAGGATAGCTACCTCTTTTTTTTATTTTTTACTTCAACTGAAGCATAATAGATTCTGCTCCAGCCATTTATCCATACTCTATATGTATTACTTCGCTTCAAAAGTGTTTCTTGTAAATTCCAGCTTTTATTCAAGTCTGCTAGCTGCTATCATTTTATGGAAGAATTCATCCCTTTCACATTCATAGTTAAAATTATTAACTATGTATTCCTGGAATCATATTTTCCCCAAATTGTACTTTTACTTTTTCCTTTCTCTCTTTCCATCCTCCCCAATGTTTTGCTTCTTTTTTTTTTAATAAAGCTTTTTATTTGCAAAACATATGAGTGACCTTTCAACATTGACCTTTGCAAAAAAACTTTTTTTTT
>JAJPUD010009512.1:29294-42916 GCA_023553655.1 Myrmecobius fasciatus
AGATAGGATAAATTATATGACAAATACAATACATGTATACATATCTAAACAGTTATCTTACTGCACAAGAAACATCAGATCTAGAAAGAGAAGAAGGAAAAAACAACCTAAGAAGGAAAACAGAATGCATGGAAATATTCAGAGAAAGCGTTAAAATGCTGTGTTGTGGTTCACTCTCAGTTCCCACAGGCCTCTCTCTGGATGTATATGACTATCTTCATCGCAGCACAACTGGTTTGAATCACATCATTATTGAAGAGAACCATGTCCATCAAAATTGATCATCGTATAGTCTTGTTGGTGTGTATAATGTTCTCCTGGTTCTGCTGATTTCACTCAGCATCAGTTCATGCAAGTCTCTCCAATCCACTCTGAAATCCTTCTGTTGGTCATTTCTTACAGAACAATAATATTCCATAACATTCATATACCATAATTTATTCAGCCATTCTCCAATTGATGGGCATCTTTTCAATTTCCAGTTTCTTGCCACTACAAAAAGGGCTGCCACAAACATGTTTGCACATGTGGGTCCCTTTCCCTCCTTAAAAATCTCTTTGGGATATAGGCCCAGTAGAAACACTGCTGGGTCAAAGGGTATGCACTGTTTGATAACTCTTTGAGCATAGCTCCAAATTGCTCTCCAGAATGGTTGGATCCGTTCACAGTTCCACCAACAATGTATCAGTGTCCCAGTTTTCCCACATCCCCTCCAACAGCTATCATTATCATTTCCTGTCATTTTAGCCAATCTGACAGGTGTGTAGTGGTATCTCAGAGTTGTCTTAATTTGCATTTCTCTGATCAATAGTGACTTGGAGCACCTTTTCATGTGACCAGAAATAGTTTGAATTTCTTCGTCTGAAAATTGTCTGTTCATATCTTTTGACCATTTGTCAATTGGAGAATGGCTTGAATTCTTATATATTTGAGTCAATTCTCGATATATTTTAGAAATGAGGCCTTTATCAGAACCTTTGGATGTAAAAATATTTTCCCAGTTTACTGCTACCCTTCTAATCTTGTCTGCATTCATTTTGTTTGTACAAAAACTTTTCAACTTGATATAGTCAAACTTATCTATTTTGTGATTAATGATGACCTCTAGTTCTTCTTTGGTCACAAATTCCTTCCCCCTCCACAGGTCTGAGAGGTAAACCATCCTACATTGTTCTAATTTGTTTATAATATCATTCTTTATGCCTAGATCATGAATCCATTTTGACCTTATCTTGGTATATGGTGTTAGGTGTGGGTCAATGCCTAATTTCTTCCAGACTAGTTTCCAATTATCCCAGCAGTTTTTGTCAAATAGTGAGTTTTTATCCCAAAAACTGGGGTCTTTGGGTTTATCAAACACTAGATTACAATGGTCATTGAGTATTTTGTTCTGTGAACCTAACCTATTCCACTGATCCACTACTCTATTTCTTATCCAGTACCAAATGGTTTTGGTGACCACTGCTTTATAATATAGTTTTAGATCTGGTGCAGTTAGGCCACCCTCATTTGCATTTTTTTTCATTAATTCCCTTGAAATTCTTGACCTTTTGTTTTTCCAGATGAATTTTGTCGTTATTTTTTCTAGTTCAGTTAAATAATCTCTTGGGAGTTTGATTGGTATAGCACTAAATAGATAGATTAGTTTAGGTAGTCAATGTTTTGCTTCTGATCACAACCTCCCTTAAACAGCCCTCCCTTTTTACGTGCCTCACCCTTTCTTATCCCTTTCCCCTCGTACTTCTGCTCTCCCTTCTGTTAGCCTCTCTCTTTCTTTTCCCCTTTCCTGACCTAATTCCCTATAAAGTGAGACAAGTTTCTCTGTTAAGCTAAACATGTTTGATATTCTCCATTTGAAGCAAATCAGATGAGAGTAATTTTCACACAATGCTCATCAACTTTCCTTCTTTCCCTCAAAAGTAATAGGTCTTTTTTAAATCTCTTCTTGAGATGTAATTTGCCCCATTTTACCTCCCCTTTACTCTTCTTCTAACTCCTTTTCAACCTCTAGTCTGTTTTTTCCCATTATAACAATAAAGTCAAATTATTCCTCCACCCTCTAATATCCTTACTATTCTCATGAGTCTTGTCTTTCCATATAGAGATGCAAACATTTCAAATTTTAAAAGAGACAGTTGTTTCTTTCCTTTTTACATTTTTTATGCTTCTCTTTAGTTTTTTATGTGAAGATCAATTTTCTGTTCTGCTCTGTTTTTTTTTATAAGAAATAAATGGAATTCACCTATTTCATTGAATAGCCATCTTTTCCACTGAAATATTATCTTGTTTTTGCAGGATAGTTGATTCTTGGCTTTAATCCAAGCTCCTTTGCCTTTCAGAATAGTATATTCCAGGCCTTTGGATCCTTTACTGTGGAACCTGCTAGATGCTGGGTAATCCTGATCACAGATACTTGCTATTCGAATTGTTTTTTTTTTTTTTTTTTTTTCTCCTTGATCTGTTAATTCCGAAATTTAGCTACACTATTCCTTGGAGTTTTCATTTGAGTTTCTTTCAGGAGGTGAGCAATGGATTCTTTCAATAGCTATTTCTTGGACATCAGGGCAGTTTTCCTTGATGATTTATTGGAAAAAATGTTGTCTAGGCTCTTTTATTCATCATAATTTTCAGACAGTCCAATAATTCTTAGATTGTCTCTCCTGAATCTATTTTTTAGGTTAGTTTTTTTTTTTTCCAAAGGGTCATATTATATTTTCTTTCTTTTTTTTTCATATTTTTGGTTTTGTTTGACTCATTCTTGATGTCTCATTGAGTTATTGCTTTTATTTGTTTAATTTTAATTTTTAGTGAATTACTTTTTTTTTAAAATGAATTACTTTTTTTAGTTAGCTTTTGTATGTCCTTTTTCATTTGGTTAATTGTACTTTTAAATGAATTGTTTTATTCATGATTATTTTTTTATTTCACAAATTCTGTTTTTCAAGTTGTTTTCTTTTTCTATTTCATCAAAGCTATTTTGTAAGGATTTTTATGTTTTTTTTCCATTTCACTAAATTTATTTTTAAAATGTTTTCTTCAGATAATTTATGTTTTCTTTTCCAAACTCTCCTGCAAAGATTTTATTCCCATTCCCAATTTTTCTTCCAACTCTCATTTTTTTTTTTGGCTGAGGCAATTGCGGTTAAGTGACTTGCCCAGGGTCACACAGCTAGGAATCGTTAAGTGCCTAAACCAGATTTGAACTCGGATCTTCCTGACTTTAGGGCTGGTGCTCTATCCACTGCGCTACCTAGCTGCCCCCCTACTCTCTTTTAAAATCCTTTTTGAATTCTTCCAAGATAGCCTTGTGAGATGGAGACCAACTCATATCAACTTTTCCCGGCTTCACCTGGATATGTTTTGCCTTTAATTCCCTCATTGTTTGATGTCTTCCCTGTTTCTATAAAAATGGTCTATATTCAGAGCTCTTTTTGATTTTTTGCTCATTTTTAAAGGTTGTGGTCTGCTTTTAGGGGAAAATGGAGTTTGTCCCAAGCTTTCTCTATAGGGGAAAGGCTGCTGCTGGTGTTTCTGTCTTCCCATGCTGGGCAGATGTGGTCAAGTCACATTTAATTTTGTGGTCCAGGGGCTCACTGTTTCCTTTTTGTATTTGTATTGGATGTCTCCCAGCTAGTCTGCTTGCACTGGCTTCTGATCCAATGTAGAGTAGCAAAAACTGCTGCATTTTGGCTAAGAGCCTTCTAGTAGACTTCCCTGCTGCTTGCAGGCCACACTGCTCTAGGTCCCTGTGCGGCATCTGTGCTTGGCTGCTCTCTCCCCTTCCCCCACCATAGTGAAACAAAACTTTTCTGAACTTTTTCCAAAATATCTTTTGCTGGAAAATTGTTACATTCCAAACATTTATGGATTCTGTCCCTGAAAAACCAATTCAGAAGCTTCATTTGTTGTTGATTTGAGGGAAGCCAGGAAGATTATAGTCAAAGACCTGTCTACTCTCCACCATCTTGGCTCTACCTCCAAAAAAATCCCAATTTATCAAGTGGTCACATAAATTAAATCTTTATAATGACTCCATCCAAGTACTATTATCTCTTTGTGCATATTTTTTTTGTGTGTGTGTACTTGCCAATGCATTTGTGTATTAGTTATCCTAAAACTTGTATTAAAATCTGAACCATTAATATCCATAGTTTGTGATAGAGTAAAATAACTACTTTACAGTGAGAAAACTTGATAACCACGTAATTGTTTTGATTGACATAAACAGTTAACCTTTTTTAAGGAAAAATATTTAGGTCAACCTAATGAAAAGTAGACTGACAAAAAAGAGTCCATTTAAGATAGTAATGTGTGTCTGATAATCTTTTTATATTTATTTAGTTACATTTACATATCACTATAGTTTTCCTGATCATAAAATGTCATAATATTTCATATTTCTCAAATTTGTTTGCATGATTATTTAAAAAAACTGCCTTAATATGTGTACAAACACCAGTTTATTTATGTGTACTCATATGCTCACAAATACATATGTTTCCACATGTACACCTAAGTATAATCACACGCATGTTTACATGTATACATATGCATATACATAAACATGTAGAGAGAGAGATTACTAAACTACATACATTCATATAATACTGAACATAAAGTGATGCTAAAAACCTAACACACTACATGCACAAAATGAAGAGGCAGAAACCCATTTTACCTCTTTTGGAGCTGATACTTCATATTTTAAAGCATCTATAGGTGCTACTGCTACAATACCAAACAGGCAAGAATGAGCCTTAGTCAATCCACATAATCCTTATTTAATCCTTTCTAAAAATGTAAAAGAAAAAAAATAATGCCTTGTTAACGTGCAACTATGACACAATTTTCCCACAATATCACAAAGTACCAACTAAGTGTGTGAAAGGATGTTGAATTTGCAATATGTTGAAAAATCAGATTTTCTTCCCCCCTTATAATAGTATAGACATTTCATCTGATGGGCTAGCAGCTACCTCGGTAGTAAGACAATGAATTAACACCTGGAAAACTTAATATACAGAGAATGCAGGCACATTCATAAAGGAAAGAAAAAGTGATGACATTTGAAAAGAAGGAAACAGTTTTAAGTAAGGGACTATGATACATGTAAAATATGTTTGGTCTATCCTTAATTCCAGGTACACAAATTCATGATTTCAGATCAATAGTAGAATTATGATGTTTCATTAATTTCTGCAGTTTTTCCTCCCTTTGGGAATATAAATTGGTATAGAAACCATTTCATCCAATAAAAATTGACCAGATTGAAAATGTCTTCCATGAGACTCTTCCATGTAGATTGAGGGACCCTATAACACTATGTGAGGGTCAAACCCTATTGGTTTATTTCTTGAAAAGCATAACAGCAGAAAAAGTATGAAATTCTATACCATTTGGGAAGAAATCATCTTTCTAAAAAAGTGGTATGTAAAATAAAAAGACACATTTTGCATAAAGTTCAGATTTTCACCTCTAAAATAGCATCAGGAAATGATATTTGGAGGTCAAAATATAAACTTTTTAATTATAGAAATAAATATATTTTGAAAGGCAATTGGCTCATTTATTTATTCATTAATTCAATAAATATTGCTTGTGTTTCAGGGTTTGAGCTTCTGAGAAAACAAAACAAAACAAAACAAAATTAAGATGTCTTTTTCTTTTTGTCCAGGCTTCTAAACCTTTAGAAGAAGAATATAACACAAATACAGATAACTATATGGCAAAATATTATGTAAGGAATGCATTAGGGGGTACAGAACAAAATATTATGTGTCAGACATGAGCATGCACAGCTGTCTGTGCCTTCATCAGCATCACAGCAATGTAAGGGACATTATTTGCCATCATCTTCAAATTCAGAAGGTATGATAAAGATAATATATCATTAGATACTTGCATCTCATATACAATTATTTTTGCTTATTGTCACATTTTCTCTTCTCTCTTGTCTTAAAACTCTTATTTTAAATATGGTCCATTTGGTGATAGATGATTTTTTGGAGTGTAAGTGCAATTCAATTATAAGACTAAAGGGGAAGAAACTGAACTTAAGCAATTCAAATCACTCTCCATTAAGTAACACAAAATAATCATTAAAGAATGATATAGTAGAGGAGAACAAATTATCAAGAAAGAAGAATATCTTCTTTCCACTGACCCTCCCTGATTGTAACATGAAGTGCTCTGTTCAATAACTACCAAAACAACAAATTAGAAACAAAAAAAAGTTATTTATTAAACTTCAGACTTGTATCATGGCATGCACAATATCAAACAACATGTTTGATTATTCCCCATTATCCATTCTACCCCAATGTAATCTACTGAATTCATAGTCTTTGGTAGCCATGTAAACTAATTCACTGTCTCTGTCACTTTTGCTTTTTACATCAGAATGATTAAGATTATTATCCAGGTGACCTATATTCTTATCTTTTATTGTTTCTATATTTTACTTTTTTTTTCTTGAGAGGCAATTGGGGTCAAGTGACTTGCCCATGTTCACACTGCTAGTAAATGTTAATTTTCTGAGGCCAGATTTAAGCTCAGGTCCTTCTGACTCTAGGGTCAATACTGTATCACTGAACCAACTAGCTGCCACTTATATTACATATATATATATGTATATATATTTAAAATATCATAGAATTATGTCTGGAATGTTGATGCTATTATTACCTCACAATAAACCCTTGCTTCAAGTCTAGCCCCATTCCAATCCATCATTATTCAACTATCAAACTGATCTTCCTAAGGTACAGATATCAGTGTTTATCACAAACTCAGCGAGAACTCTTTCCCTGTATATTTACATGGGGGAGTGCCTATGTGAATGCAGCAAGTGAGGCAATAAATGTGGAAGATTATGGAGACAGAATCAATACATTGACATAATATATATGGAGGGAAGTGTGGTGAATTATAGGTAGCTGAGAAAATGATGTTATTAAGAGATTTAAAAAGTGTTCAATGCAAGATAAACATAGGAAAATGATGATGAGTTGGATTTTGGACATTTAATATTTTGGTTAATAGAATTAAAGATGGAAGGGATCTCATAGATCATCTAGTATAATATAATTTTATAGTTGAAGAAACTGAGACCAAGAAAGCTTATGTGTTCAAGATCATATCAGAAATGATAAAGTATGAATTTGAATCTGACCTTTCTGACTGTAATTTAATATTTTTCCCCTCTAATGAAGGAATGAATGAACAAATTAAAGAGTAAATGCTCATTTATTAAAAGTGCTATGTTCCTAGTCCCATCTTAGCCATAAGGAATAGAAATAAAAGAGTTGAATCAGCCCTTTAAAACACATGGATAAAAAGGAATCTTGGAAATGTAGAAAAATGCCTAGAAGTCCTAAGAGTACAGTTAAATAGAAACACTTAGGAGTATGTAGGGCGACTTAGAATACTATATGATAATACCCAAGAATTTCAAGAGCATTTTAAGGGTTTAGTAAGTCCCAGAAAAAAAAAACAGTGCCAAGGCAGATGTTGAGGCCTAATAACCATCAATGCACTGCCCCAAGATAATAATAGGATGAATATCAGTAGTGTTGAAATTCAGCAGAAGTAAAACTGGATATACAGCATAAAGGAGACAAATGATATTCTGGAGCCAAAGAAGAGCTTACTTTCCCAGGAGAAAGTCAGTTCTCCAGTGTTTAAGGGTGGAGAGAAAATTTTGTGTGCTTTTGTTATGATACTACCTCAATCAGTTCATTTTTCCTGATCTAATTTGATCTTCCAGCTGTCTATTAAAGATGAACATTGCTTGAGTTTCCTGATCTATAGTTTTAGTAATGTTAATTCACAAAACACCTTGAGGCAATCATCCACCAAAGAATCTAACCAACGAATGTAAATAGCCCAGAAGGGAGATTCAAAAATTTTATACATGCTTTATTTTTCTACTCAGCTAATATTTCTTTGAAGATAGGGTTCAAACTACTTAGTTATCAATGTATTCCCTCAGTACCTAATGTAATACCTTACACATAATATGAATTTAATAAAAGAGACATAGCACAGAGGATAGAGAACTAACCTTGAAATGAGGAATACTTGAAATCAAAATCAGGTTCTGATACATATTGGCTGTAACACAGTACATGAGTCACTTAATGATTTGACAACTTTCAAAGATAAAGGTATTCCCCACGCATCACAAACAAAATCCCTCAATCATTTAATAAAGGTTTGCTGAATGTATGCATGCAAGCATTCATGAATGACATGTAAAAAAATAATGAGAAAACTTGACATTGCACATTTAAAGTATTTCCCTCTGGAAATTTAGATTTATAGTATTTTAACTAAATGAATATTTCATTATTTTATCAAAATCTATCAAATAGAGGGAAAGAACAACTTCAAAATAACACAATCCAATGTTAATCTGGGAAATGCATATGTTATCCTCGATTTGGTAACTGTCATGACCAAAACTGATCAAAACACATCGATGACTTTATAGATAGGTCTTAGAGAGTTTCCTGATGATCAGAGAGGTCACATGAGATTTCCTCTGAATGATCTAACTGCCATCAAAGACAAAATTTACATGTGAGTTTAACTGATTTAAGGCATAATATTTCCCTGGACTCCATTGTTTATCTGCTCTATACTACTATTTATTTAACTCAAAATAGATATATTTCATACCCTTTTATTATATGTGATTGCTGGAAAAAAATTTGGACCCCTGATGTCAAGAATTATTCTACATACAACTAATGAGCATATTGCAGAATCCAATAGCCACATTATAATGAAAAATAATGTTTTTGTTTTACTCAATGTTATTGAATACACAACAATCACTAATGGCCCAAGAATCATGAAAATAAGCACCTTTTGTCTTTACAAAATTATAAAAAATCTATTCCTGGCTTTCAAAGTTCACAATTTCATTGTCAAAGCAGGGAATACACTCTTGAAACTTAAATAATTATATCAACTCCAATTACCACCAAAAAAGATGTTTTAAAATTCTTCTGTGCCTTTTTATTCTTTACTATCAATATTCTTATTCTTATTTACTCTTAAATTCCCCTTGGGATCTACTCAAAAGGCTGAAAGCTTCCTAATTTTCTTTTCCTATCTTGAGGTGTCAGTTAAGTTTCTTGCAAACACATAAAATCATCTGGAGAATGTTAATATTAAAAAGATAGACTTTTGACAATAAATAATTTGGAATCATTGAAAACACTCCACAATTGCCCAATAAATACTAAATACAGTAGAATATGTAGTACTATGTGATTAGATGAAGTATGTACCAAAATATTGAAACAGTTTCCAAGAAATAGTGACAGTAGAGAGTCACAGAAGAAAAAAAAAGTGACCTTATTTGTTCAAAGAAAGCCTCATGGTGAAAGTTGAGTATGATAAGGGACTTGAAGTATAAGTAAAATTCTGATAGAAATTATCTGAAAATCTTGTAATAATGAGAAACAGCAATATATTATACTAATAAAATACTAATCTCCAAACCTAACAAAATATGTAAATCAATTATATTATATTATATTATATATGATTTTATTGAGCCTTACAGATATCAAGTGACTTCTCAAAAATTATGCACCTTGCAAATGGCAGAGCCTGTAATCTTTCCTTTTCCTTTCCCTCCTCCCTTGAAATTCATTGAAGATTAGTGACATGCTGTCTATACTACTAACTCTGAACTAAGATCTGTTCATATCCCACTTCTTATATCCATAATTATATGACTATGAGCAAGTAACAAATTTTGTGAATTGCATTTATCATCTTTGTAAAATGATAATAATAATAGCTATATTACCTATTAATGCAAGTGAAATAATCATCAAATAAAAGGATATATTCAATTCATTTTGCACATGTGTATAAATAGAAAGGGCTATTTTACATTAAAATTTCTTACAACCAGAATGACACTTTTAATTCCACCTTTGAAGGCCACAGTAATATTATGTGCTTTACACTTGAAAAATAACCATAGATTTCTCTCTGAAACAAAGAACTCTTTTTACTCCAAGTTTCTTTTAGATTTGTTGTATGACTGATATAGGAGTCTCCAATCTGCATAATTAAAATGAGTCTAATCAAAATTAAGAGAAAGCAAATGGTATATATATATATATATATATATATGTATGTATGTGTATATATTTGTATATATACATATATATACACATACATACATATATAAATACAATTAGAAAGCTCATATGCTCCATTGTTAATTTCATGATGTAAAGAAAATGAGAAAAAGCCCCAGAACATTGGGTAAAACCCATGTGTGAATTTATTGTCAGGCATAAAAGATTTGCAATATTCATGTTTTAAAAAATGTCCAATCTATGAGATCAAAGATAAATTTTAGCAAAATACAATAACTTTTGTCCATACCAATCTTTCATATTTATGATCGAGTCAGGAGTAAAATCCTTTGCACAATTCAATTGGATTTCTCTTCATATGGATGAGCCAAGAATTGGCTTCACCTGATATGGAGAAAATGGATTTTCCCTTTAGAATTCATGTGTTCACATCTTTGCTGCTGATTTTTATTATTTGTTTTCATGGCTTTTCTCTATTCTATTTCTTGGGAGAATAGAAAAGATTTATGATTTAAAACTGAAAAATAATGAACTTTCAGAGATTCTGGTAATTAGGGATAGAAACTGAACATATTGTTTTTCTGATGCATAGTAATCCCAGGTGAAGATATATATCATTTTTCCCCCAGTGGAAAACTTCATCAGGATTAGATAATTGGAAAATTGTAGTCATATAAGAATACTACATTTTAAAAAGTACCTACATTCTAGGAATGGATCCAAGATAGCCCAGTAAATATAAAAACTCATCTAAACTGCCCTAAATTCTCTTCCAAACAATATTAAAATAATACCTTGAATGAGATCTTGAGCAGCAGAATTTTTTTTAAAAGAAAAGGTGAAATAATTTTATCAGTCCAAGACATCATGGAAGGCTAGCAAGAAAAGTTTCTACCACTGGGATGAAAGTGGAGCACATTCCAATGCAGGGCATGTCAGGACAACCCTTGTCTGGCAAGCCAGCTGCTGTCCTTTGGTATGATTGAATCTATGGCAGCTGTAACTTCTTAAATAACAACCAATAAGGAGGTTGAATAACTGATAAGAAGGGCATTGCAGAGGATGTCTGCTTGCCCTGGGCACAGGAATGGGTGTGTTTCATTGCTTAAATGTAGTTCTGAGTCTCAGTCCCGGATTGAGGAAGAGTATAAGATGAAAGGGAATGCTAGTCATAGTTCCGGGGAAGAAAAAAAAAAGTATTTGTAATTACTTATAGACCAGAACAAGGCTGAAGAGCAGTGACTAGACCTCTTCTTATATCAAACCATCACGGAAAAAATGAAAACTTGCAGACTCCCAGAACTAGCTTACAACAGTAGCATGAAAAATATGAAGCTTGAAACACAATACTCTCAACCCCAAGAGCAGAGTCCAACACTAACATAAAGTTAAAAGTCAAAAAATATGTGATGAAAACCATCAAATAACAGCAAAAAAGAACCTGAACATAGAACATTATGGTGATAAAGAAGGTCAAAATTAAAAAACAAATAAAAATACCAAAAATTGAAGCACTTATATGCAAATGCTCAATGGAAAATGTAAATTGCTTTCATGTACTAGAAAAATGAAAAAAAGAGATATGAAGGAGAAAATAGAAAAAAAAAAAGAAAGGAGAAGTATGTGAGAAAATAAGCAATACCCTGGTAAAAGAGCAAAAAATATGAAGCAAATAAAACCAAAAAAATTAAATAGACCAAATGTTAAAAGAGGAACCAAAAATCCACTGAAAATTAAAAGTCAAGAGCATAATTAGCAAAATGGAAAAAGAGGTACAAAAATTCAAAGAGGGGAGGAAATCTTAAAAATGGTCAAATTGAAAGTAAAATAGAATAAATCACTGAATAAAATAATTTCATAAAAGTTAGAGTTGGGCAGATTGAAGCAAATGACAATGAAACATCAAGAAGCAAGAAAACAAATAAGAAAAAAGAATAAAAAAAATATAAAATATCTCTTTGGATAAATAATTAACATACAAAATAAATTCAGGAGAGATAATTCAAAATTTTTACCAGACTATCTGAAAGCCATGTTCCAAAAAGAGAAAAGGAAATTATCTTCTAAAGCTACCCCAATATTTTAGAAGCAGAAAGCAAAATAGAAATTGAAGAATCTATCTGAAGAATATTAAAGTCCAATATCAGAGCTAGTAGGTCAAGGAAAAAAATATATCAAGTTTCCAGAAAGAAACAATTTGAATATTATGGAGATATACTCAGACTAATACCAGATTTAGCAGTTTCTGAATTAAGGAATCAGAAGACTGGAAATATGATATTCTGGAGGGGGAAAATAGGCTAACAATCGAGAAAAACCTACCCAGGAAAATTGAATATTCTTTACCAGGGGAAGATGGACATTTAATAAAAAAGAGGACTTTTGCAATGAAATATGATTTGCAATTAAAAGATGAGAGCTATTTAGAAAATGACATTCAAATATAAGATTTAAAAGAAGCATAAAAAGGTAAATGTGGAAAAGAAATCATAAGGAATTCAATAAAATTAAACTGTTTCTATTTCTACATGCAAAGATGATACTCATAATTCTTAAAAAATATTTTATTATTAGGCAAGTCAGAAGGAATAAATGTAGACAGAGATCACTATATAAAAAATTTAAAATCACTTCATAAAAAATATAGTGAGAACTGAAAAATGCTAACTACTCATTCATAGGCTGAGTTAAATTAAAAAAAAATGACAATACTAGTAAAATTAAAATTTTCAGTACCATATTAATCGAGCTACTAAAATCATTTTATAGATCTAGAAAAAATAGGCTTTATCTGGAAGAATAAAAGGTCAAGAAAGGTCAAAGAAGCCAATAAAAAAGGAAAAGAAGGTTGCCTAGCAGGTCTCAAATTGTATTACAAAGAGAAAATCAACAAAACATTCTTGTACCAATTGTGAAATAAAGTGGTGGATTGCTGCAATACATTATGTACACAATATGCTGTAGTTAATATCAATAGCAACATATTATTTCTCAAAGCTTGAGATCTAAAATTTTGGCACAAGAAATAACTATTTGATACAAATTGCTTGGAAAGTAGAAAGAAACTAGTTGCAGACCAATATCTCACACTGTATACCTAGATAAGATCAAAATGAGAACATCATTTAAACATAAAGTGGGATATCATAAGTAAATTTAAAAAATTTGGAATATTGTGGCTGTCAGATTTATGGATAAAGTAAATATTTATCATCAATAATTATTAGAGAGCATTATAGGATTTAAGATGTCTCATTTTGCATTAAATTTTTTTAAAAGTTTTGCACAAATAAACTAATGCATGTTAAGATAAGAAGGAGAGGGCGGAGCCAAGATGGCGGAGTGAAAAGGTGACTCTCTGTGTCCTCCTCCGAACTTCTCTCAAATCAACAATAAAATAAGCCTCTGAACTGATCTTCAAGTCAACGAATCAGGAAATATTTGGATACTGCTTGCAGATATCTCTGAAAAACTTCACATCAGGTTTGTCTAGCTCGG
>JAJPUD010009512.1:53874-73825 GCA_023553655.1 Myrmecobius fasciatus
TTTTTTTTTCTTGTAGATAGGATTTTTCTTGCATAAGTTCTCAAGCATTTCAACATTATTAACATTTAGTGGACTTCCTGCCATCTAGGGGAGGGGAGGGGCCTGGGGGTAAAATTTATAATGGAAAGCTTTGTAAAGATCGAGGTTGGGGAACTACCCATATATATGTTATACAAATAAAAAGCTTTAATAAAAAAAAGATAAGGAAAATAGAAAATTGGTGAATAAATTTACTGAAATATTCTCTAATAAATGCTAAATTTTTGGCTATATAGATAACTTTTTAAAATATTTAAGAATACAAGTTATTCCCCTAGTTGATAAACTGGCAAGTATATGAATTATTTTCAGAAGACAGATCAAAATTATACATAATCATACGAAAATGCATTATTACTTTAGATTAGAAAAATGTAAATTGAAACATTTTTAGTAACCACTCAACCCTATTGGTTAATATGACAGAAAAAGACAATGATACATGCTGGAGAGAATGTGGGAAAGTTGGTATACATGCACTGTTGGTGGAGTTGTGAAATGATCAAATTATTCTGGAAACCTATTAAGAAATTAAGAAAGATTCTAAAATTATGCATTCCATTTTACCTGGGAACAGAACTATTAGATTTCTATGCCTAATATATATTTTAAAGCAAATGGATTTCTTTTGTAAAAATAAACTTTTTATAACCAATATTTTTTGCAAAACAAAGAATTAGATGTTGAGGGTATGCCTATCAATTTGGGAATTGCTAAACAAATTGTGAAATATGACTGTGATGGAATACTTGTGTGCTATAAGAAAGGATGAGTAGAATACTTTCATAAAAACTTACAGGAATTGATTCAAAGTAAAGTGAGCAGAAACAGATCAGTATACACAGAAACAACAATGTAAAGATGATCAGCTGTAAATGATATAGCTATCCTCAGTAATACAATGATCTAAAAAAATTCTGAAGGACTCATAATTTAAAAATCAATCTATCCTCCTCCACAAAAATAACTGTTGGAGGCCAAATACATTTCAAAGTATATTTACAATTTTTTCTTTTTCTTTTTTGGCTGCTTTTTAATAACATGACTAATTTGGAATTTCTTTGTACATGATTGCACATGTACAACCGTTATTAGATTGTTTTCCTTCTCAATGGCAGCATATGGGAAGGAGGATGAGAATTTGGAAATCAAAAAGTTAAAAAATATTAAAACTTCTCATGTATTTGGAGAAAACATAATTTAAAAAATCCTTTATTCTTCACATTTCTGTAAATTACTGCATACATCTATAGAACTGGTTATTTTCAGATATTTCAAATTTATATATTTTGAACCATGTTATTTTTGTGAGCAAGACCTCTTACAAGAATGCATATTATCTCACAAATTCATCATTGTCATTAGCTCCAGTGAGCACATTTAATGACTTTTAAGTAAAATTATGCATAAAATTCAACTCCATTTCAATTCTACAATTGAAATGCAATGTAATATTTGTCATGTATATATTATTTTCTTTTTAGCAACTTACTTCTTGACTTTTCTAATTTTCCAAAAGGTGGAAATATGTGCATAAAACAACTCAATTCCTTAAAGAAAATGCTAAGCTATCTAGAAAAAAAAATCAATTAAAGAGAAATATTTAAGCACATTGCACTTCAAAATATTTTAAGTATGTATCAATAATAATTCTGTAGTAACCATTAATTGTATATATTACTGTAGAATGTGAGAGGAAGAGAAACTCAAAGACCACACACACACACACACACACACACACACACACAAACACAGAGTGAGAGGCAGAGAAAGATATATAGATCTTATACTCTAAATTATAGAGTGGATTCCAGACAGTTTTCTAAAATGAAAAATACTACTGTAATTTCAATCAATATCATATGATAGGATCTGTTCATTAATTTGACTACAGGATAAAGATAGTAATTGTTTTGATGATGTCATTTTTAAATGAGAAGTTTCATTTCATTAATTCTAGTTAACATTGCAATTTGTCTTAGACTTTTATCTTCTTTGCTTTATCCTCTTATCAGATGCTTTATTTTAAATTTTAATTTAGTGACTTGATTATAATTATTAGTGCTTTTGCTAAAACAAATAATATCAAAATTAATAATGTCAATTTAATGGAAAAATCTAAAAATAATATTAAATACAAATATCTCTTTGTTTTTCATAATTTGAAAGACATTTTAATGTGACTAAATTTACTCTATTGATTTTAAAGGGTGCTACAATGAATTAGTTTTGGCCATGGGGTATACAGTGAAGTATTATTATTAATTTAAATGAATCCAAATCAATTCAATTTACTACCATGGATGAAAAAAGAGAGAGACACTTTTGTTGTATAAGGCTCTGAGGATTCAAAGTAATGAAAGACAGATGCTTCATTCAAGGAGATTATTTTCTATAGTAAAGAAGTGAAAGCAACTTTGCACAATTAAGAAAATAAAAATATAAATAAAGTGAATACAAAATAATTTTGGTGGTGGGGAAGTGCTAACAATTGATACGATCAGGAAGGGTCTCATATCAGGCTGTTACTTGATCTGAGGCATGAAAAGGATCTGCATTGTTGACAGGGGAAACCTGTACATGCCTGCCTTCAGACTAGAAGGCGGAGTGATGAAAGATGGATATTAAATAGAACAACAGCAAATAGTTTAATTTAACTGAATCATTGAATGCTTGAGAAGAATAATGGGAAATAGCTTTTAAAAGATTGAAATCAGCTTAAGGATTTTAAATGCTAAAAAATAAGAGACAGACATATATATATATATATGTGTGTGTGTGTGTGTGTGTGTGTGTATGTGTGTATTGAGAGAAAAAGAGGGAGGGAGAAAGAGAGAGAGAGACAGAGAGAGACAGAGATAGAGACAGAGACAGACAGACAGAGAGAGAGAGAGAGAGGAGAGTTAATTTATAGTTTAATTGACTGACAATAGGTAGCTATTGAAGTTTTGATCAAGAGTGAGATTTTCCACCCTGAATTTTAATAGAATCAATGTATCCTTGAGAGGAATATGGATTAGAGAGGGGAGACTGTAGCTTACAATTAGGAGAGCAATGGAGTAGTCAAATGAAAAGCAAGAAGATCTAAACCAGTTTGGTGAAGTTTTCGATTGAAGTTTCAAAATGTTAATATACATTTTATAAGCATTTATTGTGTGCCAGGCACTGTATTAAGTATTGCAGGAGGAAGATTGCTCAAAATAATAAATAAAAAATAAAAATATCATTTTTTATTCTTAAGGAGCTGGCATTGTAACGACAGATGTAGCATAATAAATAGGTTCATTTAAATTAAATACAGAATATATGGAAGGAAGACTCAGAGAGGAAGAGTCTAGTTATTGGGATGTGGGACAACTTGTAGATGGGCAAAGTTTTCTATAAAATGGAATGTGAGCCACTTTTCATAATGAGAAATTTAGACTAAGAACAAAACCTGGGGAGGAAGAGAAGATAAATGAGAAGCTCAGGAAATGGCTTATTTTGGTCTATACCTATGATATGATATTAATTATCTATATATCTGTTGAAACCATACTGTCAAAATCAGATTAGCTTTCAATTTATTGATCTGACAATAATTTATTCTTCAGAAGTTGGGTATCAATGAGGAGCTCTAATTCTTAGTAAGAAAAATTACTTTCTGGGCATCAAATAATGGGAACTATGTAGTACCCATTCCTGTCCCTACTCATTCCTTTCTTATATTTTTGGATATGAGATTATTACAGAGAAAGTTTCTGCAAATTTTCCCAACTACCTGTTTTTTTTTTCTAATTTTTAAATTTAAGGCTTTGTACAGGTTATTAATTTTATGTATTCAAAATTATCTATTTTCTATGATCCTTTATTATGCCTTTTAAAATCATAAAGTCACAACTTGCTCTTATCTATTTTTTTCTAAAATATTCTTATTTATCTTTTTTTGGAAACTCTAATTTGTTAATGATAAGACATTTTGTCCAAGTTGTGCATCCATTTTGAGTTTATATGGGCATATAAAATGAATAATTTATCTAAACCAAATATTTTCAATTTTTTTCATTTAGCTTTTGATTAAAAAAAAATCAAATAGTGAGTCCCAGCCTTAAGTCATTTGAGGACCATCAAGATTCAACAATATATTGATAGCCTTGAACATTGAGATGAATTGAACAATATAATGTTAAATAAAAATAAATAAAAGACCATAACTTAGAATTTAGAAAAAAAAACTTTTTTAAGTTTGAGGACAAAAATACATGAACAGACAAAATTTTGTCTGAAGGATTTATCATGGTTTACAAAGTCAAAATAATTCAGCAGCATCACATGGCAACCAAAAATGCTACTTCAATCTTTGGGCATAGTGAAGGAGACACACCTTCAAAAAATTAAGATATATTTCTCTCATTTTCTGTCAGATAACATTTGGTCTATCAAGTTTGGTCTTGAACACTATTTAGAAAGATGTTCATTAGTTAGAGAATGTCCAAGTTAGAAAAAAATGATAAAGGTTTTTATGCTCCTGACATTTAAAAAGTAATTCAAGGAATGTGAGTAGTTTAACCTGAAGAAGAATGAAATAAAGGTGGGAGAGAAAAATAAAATGAAAGACTTAATTGGAAGTTTGTCTTGTAGATGAGAAATTGTAAATATTCTTTTTAGCCACAATGGACAGAATTAAACATAGTGGGTAGAATGCAAAGTGAAAAAGTCAAGTATCATGGTAGACAACTCTCTAATATTTAGAGCTATCAAAGAGTAGAACATGTTGCCCCAGGAATTACTACTAAGTTCTATCCTAATTTTAGGTTTTTTAAGCATTCATCAGCAGGGACAGAGGCAAGATGCCAGAGAGGAGACAATTCTTTATGTGAGCTCTCCCTGATCCTGCTCAGATGAACAACAAATTAAGCTTTTGAACTGGTTTTGGAGTTACAGAATCCACAAATACGTTACGTGTAACAATTTTCCATTAAAAGATATTTTGGAAGAACATCAGAAAAGGTCAAATCTATTTTATGTGACAAAATGGAAAAAGAAAACAATTGGAAAAACAGAATTTGTGAAATGGAAAATAAATCCATTGAGTAAACCTACTCATTTAAAATTCAATTGGCCAAATACAAAAGGATCTAAAATGTAACTGAAAAAAATAATTCATTAAAAATTGGACTTGAACATATTGAAATGTATGACTTAATGAGACATCAAGAATCAGTCAAACAAAACCAAAGTAATGAAAAAATAGAATTAGAAAAACAACTGATCTGGAAAATAGATTTAGAAGTGAAAATCTAAGGATGATTGTACTGAAAACAAGGATGAATAAACAAGCCTAGATATCATCTTTCAGGAAATCAACAAGGAAAACTGCCCAGATGTCCTAGAACCAGAGGGTAAAATAGCCACTGAATTCTTTCATGAAATGAAAGAAAGAATTCATGGATCACCTCCTGAAAGAAACCCCAAAATGAAAATGCCAAGTAATATCATACCTAAATTTTAGAATTATTGGATCATAAAGAAAATATTGCAAGCAGCCAGAAACAAACAAGTCAAATATCTCCGAGCCTCAATCAGGATTACCCAGAACCTATTGGCTTCCACCTTAAAGGATAAAAGGACATGGAATCTGACATTCCAGAAGGCAAAGGAATTTGGATTGGAGTCAATTATCAACTATCCAGCAAAACTGAGCATTATTTTTCAGGGAAGAAGGGGACATTTAATGAAACCGCTGAATTTCTTTTATTGCTGATGAAAAGACTAGAGCTGAAGAGAAAATTTGATCTCCAAAGTCAAGAGAAGCATAAAAATGTAAAAAGGAAAGATTTTTTTTTTTTTTGCTGAGGCAATTGTGGTTAAGTGACTTGCCCAGGGTCATACAGCCAGGAAGTGTTAAGTGTCTTAGGTCCTTCTGACTTCAGGGCTGGTGCTCTATCCACTGCACCACCTAGCTGTCCCATGGAAAGAACTCTTGAGAACTGTATTTCTGTTATGGGTTTACTTAGAGGGCATAAGTATAATTTAATTTTATTGTGATATAAAAAAGAAAGTAGAAGTGGAAAGAGGATTGTACTGAAAAAGAGGAAAGTAAAATGAGGCAAATTACATCTCATGAAGAGGCAAAGAAGACCTATTATAATTGAGGAAAAGAAGGGGAATGAATATTGTGTGAATCTTTCTCTCATTAGATGTGGGTCAAAGAGAGTATATCAGATATATTTGGCTTCACAGAGAAACTTATCTCCTCCCATAGGGAAGTGGGAGGGGAAAGGAGAAAAGAAAGGGGCAGGCTAATAGAAGGGAATACAGAAGTACTAGGTGAATTTAATATTCAAACAAAAGGACAGAAGATATTTTAGACATAAAGTGAATAACATAAACAAAGGCCTTTGGATTGAAAGGTACAAGGCAATGATTCAAGAGGACTGAAATATATATTTTAGACAATAATGCACCCATACTGAAAGACAGTTTACATAAATGGTAATATTATAAGAAATACATGAAAAGTATGTCAGTACCAGTGTATTTTGAATTAAAGACTAAAGAAACTGACTTTCACACAATAAGCAATAAACAGCCTATATGTAGTTTTGTGAAGAAACATAACATGACAAGCTCTATGCCTAAGAGTTTAATTATGTAAGTTTGGTTACCTTATTGAAACACAGGGAAAATAAACCTAAAATACTTGTAGGAGTAATTTTTTAAGATGTTGTTAAAGGCCTAATCACATGTAGTAGTACAGAAAAACAATCTTGGGATGGAATCCCTACCAAGTTGAATAAAAAAGCCATATCCAAAGAGATTTGGAAAGGCTAGATTATGACATAGTTAGTGACTTAGACTTTTATTAGAGGTGACTATAAAATGTTACATAGGTTTAAAACCTCAAGTTTATGAGCATAGGATGGTAGACAAGTAGCTAAACAGAGTAAATGTGAGTAGAGGAAAGTGAATTGTTAAGGTAAAAAAGATGCCAATAATTGGAGTTAACATACCGTATCCTCCCAACAAACTACAAACGATCACGACCACAGTCACCATTACAATAACCACAACCACCACAATAGAAAATTATTTCCCAAGATGCATTGAAAGAGATAAATTGTTCAATAAAGGAGAAATGGTAAAATTATAGAATGTCACTATGCTTTATTTTAATTGGAGCCTATCTTGTATATTGTGCTATATGCAAAATTTTTTCTTCTTCTAATTTCAGGGGTCATTTTCTTATATGCTTCTCAAACTATCCATTAAAGAATAAGCATTCATAAAAATTCAGTCATTTTAGTGATAGGTGACTATTTGTGACTCCATTTTTTTTGACAAAGTGGTTTTTATTTTCTTATTGAACTCATTTTGCAAATAAAGAAACTGAGGCAAACAGACTTAAGTGATTAAGGGTCACACACACAGTTACTAAGTATATGAGACCAAATTTGAAGTCAGATCTTCCTGACTGCAGACTCAGTATTATATCCTCAGTTATATAACCACTATTATATACATTGGCTGATTATCTCCTGTGTCGTAACTATTGAGAACCAGGCACTATATTAAGCTTTGGAGACAGAGACAAGAAAAAAATCAGTCCTGACTTTCAGGAAGATTGCATTCTAATGGAAAAGAGACTATTAGACAATTAAATTAATTAAACATCTGCTATGTGTATTAGTTTCTATGATAATGTGATATATTAGCATAGATCATATAAAGCACACATTAAATGAGGAAGAATTAATTGGTAAGGAGACCAGGAAAGATCTCCTCTGCATATTTGAGTTCTAGTTGAGTATTGAAGAAAGGAATTTCTAGAGACTGAAAGAGGAGAGATAATTTTCTGAGATTTGATTGTCATGAGGATAGGGAAATGCAATAATAGGCTGTCCAAAATGTCTAGATTGCAAAGTATATATAGGGCACTAATGTATAAGAAACTTAGAGGACTAGTATTGGACCATATAGTGAAGGGTTTTCAATGCTAAACGGAAGAATTTATATCTTTATTTTAAAGTTAATAAGGAATCACTGAAATTTGCTGTAAACATGACATGGCTAACCCCTTTCTTTATTTAACCCACTAGAGCAATTTTGTGGGAAAGGAATTGCAATGTGGAGATATATGAGGCAGGGAAACAAAAAAAATGTTATTCTTTAGTTAAGAGGTCATAAGAATTATAATTACAGTGGGAGCTATATGAATGGAGATAAAGTAATGAAGATAATGTTAGAACCGTTATAAGCATAGAAATGATTACATTTAATAACAAATTAGATGAGAATGAGAAAGAGGAGTTGACAATACCAAGACATGGAAAATGCATGAGTGAAACCATGATAATGACTTTAAAAGAAATGAGGAATTTGGAAAGAAAGGTTTTTGGGGAAAACAAAAACAAATAGTTCAGTTTTGAATATTGTTGGTTTGATATTACTTTATGAAAATTGTTCAGAATATACAATTAGCACTTAGTGATATGTGAGTGAAATTCTGGAAAGATAATAGTGATGGATATGTATCTTTGAGAGTCAGCTTTATAAATAAGATAGTTGAATTCCAAAGAACTGATGAAACTAGAAGGTAAAAAAGTATTTAGGAAAAAAATGACAGATTTTAGGGTACCACCATAGAATTTTTTATTATGGCTAAATAAACAAGAAAACAAGTGGGTAAATAAATAAAGCCAACAAAAAGAACTTTTAAGATATTTCATGTAATATTAGTTTCAGGTATGACTGAGAATTTAAATATTTTTTCTTGAATATTTATTTTAATCTTTTGACTCCACATCTAGGGAGAAAAGCATTATATGCAAGTCAGATATTATATGCAGGTCACTTTTATGTTTTTCCCAAGATTTTTAACTTAAAAAAAATCACTTCATTGGACAATCTTTCATCTTATCCAGGCACATAGATTCTGTTAATACAAAGAAAAAAGAATTATATGAAAATAGTTATTTATGTTCTCTTTTTTAATATACTCCTTTATTATCTCATTTGGTCATGAAATATTCCTTTAATTTGTTGTTCTCAAAAGTATTCACATATCATAAATCAGTCATCATCTAAAAAATTCAATACTGGCTAAAAAAGAGGTGTTTATCAATGGGACAGATAATATATAATTGAAAATGACCATAGCAATTTTGATTTTGGAAATTCCTAAGACTTAAGCATTTGGGATAAAAACTCACTATTTGACAAAAACTCCTGGGGAAACTGGAAAACAATATAGCAGGAACAAATTATAGATGAACATCTCATACTACATACTGCCATAAAGTTAAAATGAGTGCATGTTTTGAACCATAAAGGGTAATACCACAAGCAAATTAATAGAACAAGGAGTAGTTTGCTGGCCAGAACAATGGAGAAGATAAGAATTTATTACCAAACAATAGAGAAAATTGAAAGATATAAAATAAATGATTTTGATTACATTAAAATAAAGAATATACACAAACAAAACCAATGCAGCCAAAATAAAAAGAAAACAGAAAGCCAGGGTGAGGGAGGGTGATAACAAGCATGTCTGAAAAGGGTCCCATTTATCAAATAGAAAAATGAATCAGTTTCATGATAAAAACATCATTCTCCAACTGATTAATGGTAAATGATATGAACTAGTGATTTTTCGATGAAGAAATAAAAACTTCACTCATATTAAAAATGTTCTAAATCACCATTGATTAGAGTAATCCAAATCAAAACAACTGTTGCATCACTTTCAATTTATCAGAGTGGCTAAAATGACAGAGAAGGAAAAAGACAAAATTGGATGGGATTTGGTAAAATTTAAATATTAACACATTGTTAATGGAGTTGTAAATTGATCCAAACATTCTGGAGAACAATTTTGAACTATGTACAAAAGGTTATTAAAAAATACATACCCTTTAACCCAGTAATACCACTACTAGATCTATACCTGAAAGAGATTTTTAAAAAGGAAAAGGATGTATTTGTATAAATATATTTGTAGCATTTCTTTTGTGGTACTAAAGATTTGGAAATTGAGGAAATGTCAATCAATTGGGGAATGGCTGAATAATTTGTGGTATGTGATTATGATGTAATAATATTGTGTTATAAGAAATGATGATATAGTGTATTTCAGAAAAAAAAAAATCTAGAAAGACTTACAGGAACTAATGAATAGTAAAGTGAGCAAAATCAGGAGAACATTTTATCCAATACCAGTAATAGTATTGGTATGATCAATTGTGAATCACATTGCTGTCATCAGCAACACAATTATCCAAGAAAATTCTAAAGTTTTCATGATAGAAAGTGCTACCTATCTTCCCAGAAAAAACTGAGGGATTCTGAATGCAGACCAAAGCATACTATTTTCCACTTTTTTGTCTTTTTCCTTTCTCAACATGAGCAATATAGAAATGTGTTTTTCATGACTACAACATGTATAACCTATATCAACTTGCTTAACATCTCAGGGAGGGGAGTGGAAGGGAGAGTTTGGAACTCAAATTAAAAAAAAAACATGTTGGGTGGAAGATATTACTAAAATTATTTAAAATGTTTCCTACTCCTTAAAATATTTTTAATGTATATATGTTACTCAATCACTTGGAGATTGCTATTATAAATTTTATAAGATCCTGATTGAAATTTATTTTCTGTTAATTTTTTTAAACTTTCTCCAAAGTTCTTCTCAACTAAGAGATACATTCCCTGGCAATTTGTATTTTTATATTCTTTTTAAACACTGTTTATCTTCCTTTTAGATCTTGCTTCTCTAATCTGTTACACCGTTCTACTTTTATATTTTATTTTTAGCAGTACCCATTAATTTTTATTATTATACATTGCCTTCTATACCAAATACATTGAAAGGTTGATGTGTGTTTTCAAGAGAGCTACTGAGTATTGATTAGAGATATATCAACTGGCACAAGCTTGTGTAAATAGAACACTGGCCCTGGAATCAGGAGGACCTAAGTTCAAATCTGGCCTCACACATTAACTATGTGATCCTGGGGCAATCACTTAACCTCAATTGCCTCATCAAAAAACAAAACAATATAGAGATATACAAATCAAGATAACTTTGTGGTACCACTTCATACCTCTCAGATTGGCTAAGATGACGAGGAAAAGATAATGATAAATATTGAAGGGAATATAGGAAAACTAGGACACTAATGCATTATTGGTGGAGTTGATCCAATTATTCCAGAAAGCAATTTGGAACTATGTCCAAAGGCTTAAAAATTATTCATACCATTTGATCCAGAAAAGTCACCACTGACTCTGAATCCCGAAGAGGTTATAAAAGAGGAGAAACGACCTACATGTGTAAAAAATGTTTGCAGCAGCCCTTTTTGGGAGAGAGAAAGAACTGGGAAATTGAGTGAATGCCCATCAATTAGGGAATGCTGAATAAAGCATGGTGTAGGAATGTAATAGAATTTTAACGTTCTATTACAAACAATTGGCAGGATGATTTTGGAAAAGTCTGAAAAAAATTACATTAACTGATGGTGAGTGAAGCAAGCAGAATGAAGATAACATTGTACATAATAAAAGATAATGTCATGATCCAGTGTGCTGAATTTGTTCTTTTCAACAATGAGATGATTCAAAGCAACCAATAGAGTTGGAATGAAAAGTGCCATCTGAATCCAGATAGAGAATGATGGAGCCTGCATATGAATTGAAATGTAGTCTTTTTACTGTCTTTTTTTTGCCTTTTTCTTTCTTATATTGTTTTCCCTTTTGATCTGATTTTTCTTGCACAAGATGACAAATTTGGAAATATGCTTAAAAGAATTGCCTATATTTAACCTATATCAAATTGCTTGCTGTTTTGGGGAGGGAGGAGGTAAAGAAGAGAGAAAAATTTGCAACATAATCTTCCAAAAATGAATGTTGGAAACTCTACATGTGTTTGGAAAAATAAAATAATATTGAAAAAAGAAGAGAGTGTTAGAGAAAGCACCAGATATCATACCATATGAGGATCATTTGGAGGAGTTGAAAGTCATTTGAGAGGGGATATTGAGGAGTAGTACAAATTCAGCTCTCTTCAATTATTGGAAAGGATAAATTATTCTTTTCCCACTTTGCAACAAAAAGCAATGAATAAAAGTTTGAAGTCTTCAAGGAGAAACTGAATGCCATTGATGTTGTATAGGGTACTTTTCTATAGGATAGATATAAGGAACCTTCAAGCCCACTTCTATACCTTATGTTCTATGAAATCACAGATTTCATGTTTTTAGTTCAAACTACTTGAGATTATTTTGTTTAACTAAAGCTTTAGTATTACTGGCTATTATATAGAATAGAATTTCCAGTTTTTAAAAGAATTTGGATAACAACCAAAAAATAGCCAAACTGAAAAACACTGAAGTCATGTTGCCATCCAATTTCCCCAGCTATACACAATGTTTGAAAAATGCCTCTTTGAAAACCATATTTCAAATGTTATTTGATCAAGGTTTTCAAACACCCTTCTTATATGAGAGCTGGTAAATAAAGATAACTTTTGTCTACCAACAACTTCCCAAGAATTGAATACTCCTTTAACCCTCAGGTCCAAGTCTGCTTACATGAGTGAAATAATCTTTTCAAAAGGCAGTTTGCATCTGCTTTGGAGAAACATGTTAAAAACAGTCAAATCTATAGGTGGGTGATGTGGCTCAAGCTCAAAATAGGGAGTATGATTTTTATCTGGTTACTTTGCACAGCCTTCCCTTCCTAAAATCTGATTCACTTGCAAATCATTCCATCATCTTTCTGATTTCATGGTCCTTTTCAAGAATGAAGGGAAAAATTATTTATGTGTTGACCAGAAAACTTAAGGGTCTTCCCCACTTAGATTGATGTTTTTTTTTTTTTTGACCAGGAAAAAGAGAACATTCTTTGTCTCTTTTTATGTAGCCTTAATCACAGATGGAGCATGGCCTCAGTAAAACTGAGATCTGTTAAAGACCTTTGCTTAAAAAGGCTAACTTCTCCCACTATATCCAGAGCCATCTTCAGTTATCCTTATCTAAATCTTTCCACTGGATCCAGATGATTCCAGGTGTTTTTGGACAATCCTTCCTAACAAATCCAACTTACTTCCAAGTCATGGCACCAACTTCCTGATGTTATTGTCCTCTTCTAGAATAAAGAACAAACAACATGGTAACTGTTAACTTTCCAATAGATCAAAAAGAAAAATGATTGTGTACTCTGCATGCCAAGATGGTGAATGCAAAACAAATGTGAAAATTTCACTACAGACCACCATTAACTCCAATTTTCCAATGTTGTGTTGTGATCAATTTCTTGTATAAATCCTCCACTTACTAATGAGGTAATGTATAAACCTTGTTATTTTTCCAATTGATTTTAGTTCTTGTACTTTCTTGTGATTCAGTAATTGGCCACACATTCCACTAACTTACTTTATATTGGAGGTATAAAGAGATGATTGAGAAAAATATAGAAAGGAAAGTGATGAATTGGGGGTAAAATCCATCATAGTTTCATCAATAACAAGCAATTTTACACAAATCCAATTTCTTTTTTTAAACATGTTTAATAGGCTGGTAAAAGAGAGAAATGATTTAGATAAATTTTACCTTACGTTTATGGAATATTTTGATAAGGTGGCTCGTACTGTTCCTATACAGAAGATGCATAGATATGAATTAGAAAATAATGTATACAGAAAAATTTAGAATTGGCTGTGTGGATTTATTCAAACATAATTTGTTAATGGTTCCACATCATATGGCAGGAAGTCTCCAGTAGACCTCCCCAAAAACCCAACCAGATCTTGTGCTACTTAACATTTTAATAGAAGATTTAGATAAAAACATGGCTGGTATTCTAATAAAATTTTCATATACAAATCTGAAAGTAACAGCTAGCAGAATGGCTCATATTATCAGGATCCAAAAAGATTTTGTCAGACGACTAGATAAACCAAATAGGCATAAAATATTAAGCCTTACACTTGGGCACAAACAATAAGCTTTATAAATACAAGATAGGTAAGTATGGTTAGACAGAAATTATTGTGAAAACAAGAAATATTTGGAGGTTTAGTTGATTGCAAGATTAATATGTAAACATTATGATGAGTTAGCAAAAAATGATAACAAAATTTTGGACTTTATTACAAGGGGTATACAGCCTTCAGGAACAGGAAGGTAAAAATCTCAGTGTTTTTTGTCTTTATTAGACATCATAAAGAGCATTGTGTTAACTTTTTCATACCATGCTTTAAGAAGGATATTGATGCAGAGACAAGATGACAGAGAGGAGAAATGTATCTCTGTGACCTCCTCAGCGCTTCCTTCAAATTAACAGCATATTAAGCCTTTGAACTGGTTTTGAAGTGACAGAACCCACAAATATTTGGAATACAAGAAATTTCCAGAAGAAAATATTTTGGAAGAACTTCAGAAAAGATCTGTTTCAATCAGGCAGGAAGAGAGATTGCCAACCACAGTGCAGGGAGCTTGGAGCAAGGAGCTAGGATGGGGAACCAGGGTGAATAGAAAATTTCATCTATTTCTGATGAAAAGACAAGAGCTGAATAGAAAATTTCATCTTCAAATACAGAACTCAATAGAAGCATAAAAAAGTAAAAAGGAAAGAAAAATATTTTAAATGTTACAAAGCTTTTATCCCTATATGGGAAGATGACATATTTAACCCTTGAGATCTGTATCTCTGTTATTGATATACTTAGAACATGCAAGCATAATACGATTTTATTGTGATGATTTAAAAAAATAGAAGTGAAAAGGTGATTCTACTGGAAGAAGAGGAGAATGAAGTTAAAATGGGGTAAATTATATCTCATGAGGAGGCAAAAAAGACCTATTGCAATTTAGGGAAAGAGGGGAGGGGGATGAGCATTGTGTAAATCTTACTCTCAATAGATTTGGCTGAAAGTGAGAATATCAGGCAAATTTAGCTTCACAGAGAAGATTGTTTCACCCTATAGGGGAAGTAGGAGGGGAAGGGGGAAAGGAAATGAGGAGGCTAATAGAAGAGAATACAGCAGTAATAGGGGAAAATATAAGAAAGAGGAAGGGGCTGAAAATGGGAGGGCTGTTTGAGGGAGGGGGTGATCAATGACAAAATACTGGGGAGGAGGGAAATGGAGAAAAGGAAGAGAAAAACTTACCTGGGGGTAAGGAAGATGTCTGGAAAAGAAGAGTTAGTAATTTTATCTGTGAATGTGAATGGGATCAACTCTTCCATAAAACAGAAGCAGATAGAAGACTGGATTAAAAGCCAGAATTCTACAATTTGTTGTTTACAAGAAGTTCACAAAACAGAGTGATACATTTAGAGTAGAGATACATTTAGATACATTCTACAATTTGTTGTTTACAAGAAGTTCACTTAAAGCAGAGTGATACATTTAGAGCTTATGTTTAAAAATGACTCATAACTCCTTGAAGACACAGCAAATATCTGTTTTAGAGGAAAGATGACTGTAAGAAAATGGTAAATTATAAGGATCTTCAAGTATTTGAAGAGATTTCGTTTGAAGAAGAGAACAGTATTTTTTCTGCTTGTTTCCAGAGTAGAAAATGGAAATTGTAAAGACGAATTTAGGTTTGGAATCAGGAAATACTTTCAAACAAGTACAGTTGTAAAAAATGAAATTTCTTGCTATAAGAGATGGGAGACTCCTACCCTTTGGAGTAGAAGATAGACAAAACACTTGTTGAGCACATTATGTAAAAAGATATTCCTTTTTAAAGATCATTCCTTTAATTCAATTAAAAATATGATGCCTGAAATAACTTCTGACTGTCAAATTTATGATTCTGTGAGAATAGGTAGTATAAAGAAAAACATCGCAAAGAAAAAGGAAAGACTGAGAGTTGGAGAAGACGATCAATTATGTGACAAGAATGAAGGATAATTGATTGGCACACTGTGCAATGTTGTCTCTGCAATGTCAAAAGATTTGAGGAAAACCTTTTAAACATATTGCATGGATTCCTGGTGGGAGATTTATGTGAAACACCTATAATGGCACAAGATCAGAAAACATGAAGATATTGAGATATGGATCATTGGAGTTAGTACTCTTTTTGTTAAGATCAGAGATCTATTGCATCAAGATACCTCAGTATGTCTGAAAATATTAAATTCTAATTTTACATGGACCAAATTGCAAATAACTGTCGCTTTCCTCATAAATAAATGTATTAACATTTCTTGCAGATCTCTTCTTTTCCCAGAAACATATGCACACAATACATGAGGATACTATATCTCTATGTTGCAGCAATAGCAATAGAAACAAGAAAACAACAAAAGCTACTGTCTTTACTTTTATTATCATAGTTATTCTGGCAAAAATCACATTTGAATATAGGACATTTCTCTAAAGATGAGTTTTCTCCTTTTAATTTAGCTCCAGTAATTAAAAAACCCACAGATTTAGTGTTCTTTCTTGTTTAGGAAAAATGTCTTCTTTAGTTCTTTATTTTTTCTTTCACATTCTTCTTTTTTCTCTTTTTTTGGTCACTTTGGTGATCAGCAAAGAGTCAATGTTAAAAAATTAACAAATGTGTTGACTGTTCATTTTATCATTCACACACAGGGAAGAATGCAAACCTTTGAAGATGCATATCTGTCAATTAAAACATCTTCAGACACTCCAATACATAAACACTTGATTAGCTGAAAGGTACCAATTGCCTTTTCTCTGGAGTGCTTGAAATAAATGAGTATTAATTATGATACTTACAAAATTAACAATAATTCTATAATTTTTCAGTCGTATTATGATATTCAAGAAAATATGATCTTTGAGCTCTATAAAATATATTGAAGATAAAACATATGATGACATACTAGACATACTGTGAAATGCAAATAATAAATGTTATCACAAAATAAACTTTATTTGTGCTTCTCTCTTTTAGGATCTAAGAAGTATATGAATGTTTTAAGATATGCTGAGTCTAACACATACATGGTAATATAGATAGAAAGGATACTCAAATAGAAGAAAAATAAGATTTAAGAAAAATGCTTTATATCATTTTATCCTCAAAAACTTGTGATGTAACCTTTTTATTATCTCATTTAATTGATGAGGAATGAGACTCAAAGAAGTTAAATGAGTTGTACATGGTCAAATGAATATTAATATTAGAGGGTGGCAGCATTTAAAACCAAATTTTCCTGACACCAAGTTATTTTTGTTCTGTTCACTACAAAATGCTACTTTTGATAAAAGGACAGTTTAAATGTTTTATTGTTATACCTTTCTTAATTCATTAATCTTATAAATAGATTTATCTTATAAATCTTATAAATAGATTTTATAGAGGAATACCCTGAAAGAGGAAGGAAAGAAGTTGAACAATGAATCACATAAATGGGATGTGCAAGTAGAAGTCTATTTAACAAGGTGGAAGAAGTGAGATACCACTTGACTAAGTGACACTGGAACTACACTCTCAACTGAGTTGTTCAAAGGAAGAAAGAATAAACACACATTCTTATGATATAGAATCTAGTTAAAAGTTTATATAGTCATAGAATCATAAAATGTCAAACTTAGGAGGCTTTCTAGGATTTCCTTATTATATTTGAACCACAATAATTCACTTTGTGGCTGACAAATGGCCATCAAAACTAATGATTCCCATTTTTGGATTATTTAATTATGATCAGTTTTCTTTACTACAGGCCAAAATTGATTTATCTCTAATTTTCTAATTGTTGCTTCTTTTTCTGTATTCCAGTGTCCATCAGAAAAAAAGTGTATATTTCTTCTCCACATGATCAAGGTAAGTACTTCTTCAGGAAAAATTGTCAACTTAAAAAAAAAAAAAAAGTATCCCAGTTACATGTAAAACAAACAAAAAAAATAGTTATGCAGGTTTTTGCATATTTCCATATTAATGAAGCTGAGAGAAAAAACAAAACAAAAGATAAAAAAAAAAAGAAAAAAGAAAAAGAAAAAAGTGATAATAGCATGTGTTGTTTTATATTTAGTCTCCATAGTATTCTTTCTGGATGCAAATGCCGTTTTCCATCCAATGTTTATTGGGATTGCCTTGGATCACTGACTTACTGAGAAAAACCAAATCTATTATAGTTGATAACTGCATAATTCTGCTGTTGCTGTGTACAGTGTTTGAGTGATTCTCTTTTCTTTCAAGGAACATATATTTTAATGCAAAAGAAATTTTTTTAGAAATTGTGTAAAATTTAAAAAAAAAGCATTTCTATGGGAAATGGGAGGGCAAGAAGTAGAAACAATTGGAAAGGATTCCTAAGGAAAGCTAGTCTTGAGGCTATTTTATTTATTTTTATTACATATAGTTTTATTATATTTTATTATATTCATAAAAGTTTTTTATTTTTTAAAGCATAATTTTTATAGATTTGAGTCAATGCTCTATATATTTTAGAAATAAGGCATTTACCAGAACACTTATATGTAAAATATTTGTCCAGTTGATTGCTTCCTTTCTAATTTTGTCTTCATTGGCTTTCTTTGTATAAAACCTTTTTAACTTAATATATTCAAAATTATCCATTTTGCATTACATAATGTACTCCAGTTCTTCTTTGGTTACAAATTCCTTCCTTCTCTACAGATCTGAGAGGCACACTATCCTTTGTTCTTCTAATTTGCTTATAATACTCTTTATATCTAAATCATGAAACAATTTCCATCTCATATTTGTATAGGGTATTAGATGTTAATCATTGACTAATTTCTACCATGCTAATTTCCAATTTTCCCAGCAATTTTTGTCAAAAAATGAGTTCTTATTCTAGAAGCTGAGGTCCAAGGGTGTATAAAACTCTAGATCATTATGGACATGGACTATTATGCCTTATGTACCTAATCTCTTCCATTGATTGACTACTCTGTTTCTTAGTATCCAATGTTTTGATGTTTACTGCATTATAATATAATTTTAGGTCTAAAACAGCTAGGCCACTTTCATTTGTTTTTTGTTCATAATTATTATTTTTTGTATATCAATGCCCTTGAAATTCTTAATGTTTTTTGGTTCTTCAAGATGAATTTTGTTATTTTTCCTAGCTCAGCAAAATAATTTCTTGGCAGTTTGGTATGGCACCCAAGAAGATTAATTTAGGTATAATGCAATTTTTATTATATTAGCTTACCATACCCATTACCACTTGATATTCTTTCAATTGATTAGATCTGACTTTATTAGTGTGGAAATTATTTTGTAACCGTGATCCTATAATTCCTGCCTTTGCTTTGGCTGGTAGACTCCCAAATACTTTATATTATGGACAATTATTTTAAATGGAATATTTCTTAGTATTTCTTGCTGCTTGACTTTGTTGGTAATATATAAAAATGTTGGTGATTTATTTGGATTTATTTGTATCCTGCAACTTTACTAAAGTTGTGAATTGTTTTTAATAGTTTTTACTTGACCTGTAGGATCCTTTAAGTATGCCATCATATCATATGCAAAGAGTAATAATTTGGCTTACTCATTACCTACTCTTATTCCTTTAGTGTTTTTCTTCTTTTATTGACAAAGTAAATATTTCTAATATAACATTGAATAGTGATAGTGATAGTGTCAACCTTGTTTCACCCCATCTCTGATCTTATTGGGAATGGTTCTAATTCATCTTCATTACTTAAGATGATTGCTTATGGTTTTAAATAGTTGCTTCTGATCCTTTTTTAAGGAAAACTCCTTTTATTCTTATATTATCTAGCATTGTTAATAGGAATAGGTATTGAATGTTTTCAAATGATCTTTCTGCAATTTTGTCATATGTTTTTTCTGGATCTGTTGAGATTATCATATGATGGACTTCCTTCTGGGGGTGGAGCCATGGTGGCGGAGATCAGACAGGAGTCTCTATAACCTCCTCTAACCTCCCCTCAAACCAACAACATATGAAGCCTCTA